>QVTF01004614.1:0-152500 GCA_003573665.1 Oxygymnocypris stewartii | reverse complement strand
TGGTGTTGAGCAGTTTGGCCAGGTGCATGACATACTGTGAAATGTGCAGGTTTGTGGCCGAATGGAGCATGCTGTTTGGATCAGTCGAGGACTTGTGGACCATTGCTGCACACTCCCGAGGATGTCCTTCTTCCCATGGTGTTTATTAAGCAAGTTATCAATGAGCTCTGTGTTTGTGGTTCAGTACCATCAGTCTTCACAGGTCCAGTACGGGTCACTGCCGAGGCTAGCACAGGGAGAGGTGTATGTATGTAGTTCCTACACAGAGAGGAAAAAGTAATTAATTTCTGCATTCTGAAAATCCTGATTGAGGCTCAACGTGGGAACCATGATATGAAAACAGTGAGGGCACAGGCAGTGTAGCAGTGGTGTCGAATGTTGAATGTTTAAGAAAATACCTTTTTAAGACCAAGTAAATAAAATTTGCGGAACAAATGAGGGAAAACACAAATATGTTCTTTATAATGTAAATGTCTGGAGAGAAACACGATGAGTTGTATTAACTTCCGAGTTCCGAGGCATTCATAATTTTAATTCATTTTTACAAACGCTCACTGAAAAACTCCTGACACTATAATATGGAAGTATCTTTTAATGTAGCTTCAGATCATGCTGCAAAAAAATGCTTCCTCTGTATTTTTGTCTTGTTTTCCAGCGCAAATGCCTAAAGATTATTAAATAAAGATACATTTACTGGAGATACATAATGACATCAAATACAAAGTCTTGTTTGAAGTGATTAAAACAAGAACTAATATCTGCCATAATTGGCAAAATAGTAACCTTAATTTAAAGGGACGTTTCGATTACTCATTGACAGATAGTTGTTATTGTTTTAAGAAATAAACTAATTTAATTTATTACATTTTTCAAGACTTCGTTTATATTTGCATCTGAATTAAACATATCTTGATTGAAAGATGTTTGATATTTGTGCTAGAAAACAAGACAAAACACAGAGGAAGAGATTCATTCACATTTTGCTTTGCATCCATCATTTTTTGAATTTAAGACTTTCTGCTCTGATTTAAAACTTTCTTAAGGCATTCATTTGTGTAATGGTAAATAAAGACATTTTAAGACTTAAAAACCCTTTTGTGTATGATGTTAATGTGTCCAATATTTACCTGTATCTGACTGAGGATCTGGACGTGTATCAGGAAAAGATGACAGCAAGGGCACGAGTAGTGTCTCTACAAGAAAACACAATAGAAATATTACAAAAATTAATAATTATATTACAGACACAAATAGACACATACACTACAATACTGCAGTAATCCTGCTGTTCTTGGCAGACTGAAATTCATTTACAATTTCATGCAAATATAAAGCCCAATACAGTCAGGAAAAAGGTAAATGTATTGTTGTGACTCTACAACTAAAATACTATGGCTAAATTATGGTTAGTACAGTAAAACCATGGTCAGAAAACATTTTTGAACTGTGAAATACATGTAATCTAATTACAACAATGAAAATAATGGTTATGTTCATTCATAATTTAGCTTGTAATCAACATATGATGTATTAATGATGACAAACAATACACAGAAAGGTAAACTACAGCTATGTGCATTCATAGTTTAGGCTGTAATCAACATATGATGTATTAATGATGACAAACAATACACAGAAACGAAAACTACAGCTATGTGCATTCATAATTTAGCTTGTAATCAACAAATGAGTGTTAATGATGACAAACAATACACAGAAAGGTAAACTACAGCCATGTTCATTCATAATTTGGCTTGTAATCAACATATGATGTATTAATGATGACAAACAATACACAGAAAGGTAAACTACAGCTATGTGCATTCATAATTTAGCCTGTAATCAACATATGATGTATTAATGATGACAAACAATACACAGAAACGAAAACTACAGCTATGTGCATTCATAATTTAGCTTGTAATCAACAAATGAGTGTTAATGATGACAAACAATACACAGAAACGAAAACTACAGCCATGTTCATTCATAATTTGGCATGCAAACAAACAACCCCACGATGATCAACGGTAAACAAAGCCCAACGGGGTAAAGTTTGGTAACAAAACATAAACTGATGTCGCATAAAGCATCTTACCTATGGTAAATAAGACGAGAATGTGTTGAATTAAACAACACTAGCGATCGCCGCAGTGTTTTCTTCTTCTGTGCATTCAAACTTCCCGCGACACCGAAACCCGGAAGTGCGCCACGGGAGCGCAAGTGGCCGAAAGAATATTACATCCGTAGTGGTTTAGCACTACCATTGAGAATGAATGGGAAACGGTTTAGGGCCGTTTAGCTAAACAATCCTCGGCCAGAGATCCGAGTTTGAGCCCGGCGCGTGACAAATTTGTCCCCAAAGCATAGCTAAAGTATATACAGTAATGGCCAAAAATATTGGCACCCTATGCTGTAGAAATTAATCTGCATTGCTAATCCTTTTGATCTTTTATAAAACAAAAATCACAAAAATTGTACCTTTCATTGGATAATAAGAATTTTAAATGGGGGGAAAATATCAATATGAAATAAATGTTTTTCTCAAATACACATTGGCCACAATTAACGGCACCCTTTTATTCAATATTTACCAAGGGTGCCGATATTTCTGGCCATGTACACTGCTAAACACAATCTATTCTGCTTCAATCGCTCTTGTTTTTGTAAAAATATGTTTAAAATCACATGCACTAACATAAGATAAAGACATATTGGTAGCCCATGAAAAGCTGATTTATCTCTGAGCGGGTTGCGTCATGGAGGAAAACATATGTAGACCAATCATATCCTCACAGCACAGTTAATCAAAAACACATACTGTCCAAACATAAACTAAATTCCCTATAACCCCATGCAGTCCTCTGAATCCACACAGTATTTACAGTACACCACACCGACTGTCCACTAGAGGTCTGCTGTTTCTACATAATTCATCTGAAAATGACAAACAGGACTCAATACAGCCTCATGCACTTCAGGTGAGAAACACTAAATCTTACAAAGATCGCTATCATATCAGAAACCCTTTAACATCCAGATGTATCAGTTTTCAAATCTGAGCTCACAAAAAACATTAAGTTTGATTTTCTAATAAGTGATGCAGTTCATATTAACTAAGCTGCAAAGAATGTAGCTAAATTAAGACTACATCTGCCAAAATCATCCGAGTTTTATCACTTAATAATCAGGACCACCATGTCCTAATGCAGCAGCAACGTATGTCTAAAAACAGAACACAGTAGAGTGGGGCTTAATAAAACTATTTTTAATAGCTATAATAAAAGCCCAGATTTTATTTTCTTCAGAAAGAGGCCTCTGGTGCTCAGACACAATGATCTTTTCTCAACATCAGGATATATATTTATATATTATAATATAATATGAATGGACAAGATGAGCAGATATGACTTAAAGGACTTTGATAAACACCTAATCAATATTCAGTGTGCCCTTTCTTATGACAATTTGAGCTATACATTTATGCAGATGTCAAAACACACCATAGAGAATGCCAAATCATAGCAGATGACTTTAGATACAGTCTTGAAGTTATAGTATCTGGTTAAATCAAAAGGGTCAGATAGAGGATGGGAAATAAAGTCAGCTATGTTATTTTTTTAAAACTATGTTGATTTAATTTTCCAACAGCACACACACACACACACTGTCACGATCTCTAGCTGGAGTGCCCGTGAGCTTCGCTAGAGGGCACTCCACTCCATACTCTTGCTACTTTACCCAGGACTCCATTTCCCATAATGCTGTGCAAGGACTCAACAATTGCATCACCTATCTCTCATCATCAGTTTAAAGCTCTCTCACATTAGAAGGACTTTAAAAGTTGCAAACATACTCTCTGTCTTCGCTGGTGAGTGAATGTTCAGCTCTTCCATGTTTCCATGCCTTCATGTTTTGATCTTTGGACTGTTACCTTGTTTTTGATCGATTGCTGCCTGCCCTGACTATTGCCTGGCTTGTGGATTACTCTTTTGCCTTTGCCATGGATGTGCTTGTTTGCTGGCTTCGTTACACACACACACACACACACATGCACGCACTCAGACACATGCAAACACACACAGAGGTTACTCACTGGTTGCAAGTGCTCGGTGGTCTGCAGGACTGATGAGATGATGAGCAGCGTCTCTGCCGCCACAGGTGTTTGTGTGCAGATACTGTGTGATTTTCCTTTAGAAAGCACTTCTGGCCCTTCTGCTGTCAGCTGGTGCTCCTGCAGACCGCCTCCTCTCCGCATGATAGCTGCAGAGGTCACAAACACATTCATGCCCGCTACTGCATTCTGAGTGATGTTTTAATTTAGGGTAACCAGTGTAATGCACTGCTCTTATTAGGAGTTTTAAACCAATGAGACTGAACCACAGACACTAAACAAGATATCTAACATTCAGTGTGTCTAAACTCATTACTGGATGTGGGTCAAATTGTAGAAAAGTAAAAGAGAAATGGTCATGGCAATATGTTAAAGAAAGATTGCGGTTTGTAGGAATGGGGATGTACAATCAATGGACTGCATGCACATGCAACATTTTTTGACGTATTTCCATTTTTAAAAAGTGTGGCACATTTCTGGTGATGAAAGTTTTCAGTTTGCTCTAAATACCTATATAGTTCCCTAACCACCACTTAAAATGAGTGTCCGCATGAAAATGCAATAGTGAGCAATGATCAAAATAGAAATCAATAAATCAGTGGTAATGTAACTTGATTAATGTTACAAAGAAGAGTCAATTCTAGACCAGTTTTGTTTAAAGAATGTTGAAAATACAACCGAGATAACAATAACATCTCAACGATAACAATATATTAACATAACATTAACGTGACATACAGCATTATCATTACCATTGATTTCAATGCTGATTCAACTACTGTTGTGTCGAATGAACATATCTCGGATTAGTGCACAAGTGATGTTGAACCAATTAGACTTTAACATTAATGTAATGCCATTATCATTGACACATCAGCAGTTGCAATGTATCAGTCTGGGGTGCGTTTCCCAAAAGCAACGATGGTCGCAAGTGCCGTCGTTACCAATAGAGTTCAATGGAGCTAACTGTCCCACCCCTGGACCCGTTTTGATGTGTTTTCTGTTGCCATGTTCTCTCTGTGACCTAGTTTTCCCTCATGTTTGATTGTGTCATTTGGTTCAGGTGTCTCTTGTTAATTATCCTCGTTTATGTTAGTACTTATAGCGTAGTCTGTCCCTTGATTCCTTTGTCTGGTGTTACCTCAATGTTATGTGCTACATGTGTCTCCTGCCAGACCTGTGTTCCCTGCTGTTTGGTTTATTAAAGTTTGTGAAGATAAATCTCCTTCGTCTCTGTGCTCCTTGCTCCTACACAGTAGTACAGTGACTCTAACGGCCATAGTTAGTTAACAATACTTTTGAAAAATGCACCCCTGGTTGTTTATGATCAGTAAACGAAGAGCACAGTTAATGAGAAGACCAGAACAAGCACATTTTATTTATTAGTCGAGATTCACATTTGGAAAAAATAAAATGTTATGTATATACAATATCTGGGAATATTTCTGTAAATACAGTTGTTTACTTTAGATAGTTCATGTTAATGCTGAAAACAAATTGCCCTGTTTGAATTAGGCTATTACTAATTAGTTAGTAATAATCTGTATTCTCAGTAGGTCTGAGTGCTGTTGCCGGAATCGTCTGAGCTATACTAAGTTGAGCGTAGAAGCAGATGTACAAGTAGTTAAGTTTAGTATTAGTAAATGTTTAAAATTAGTGAGGGATCTTTTGTCTTATATGTGTGTCAGACAAAAAACGAACTGCTTCAAATATGCTTCATAACTGATGAGGTACAATGCTACATAACATATTAGATAAAAAAAACACTATATTGTGATTATATTTCATACACACACCAAATGGAGCAGGAGAGAGAAATGAACTTACCATCAGTCTGATGTAGAATAGGTCACTTTAAGTTGCTGGTAAATCTCGAGAAAGAGACAGAAGTGAAGCAGAAAACAGTTCACTGATATGTTCAGAACACATTCAGACTTACACAGTAGATCTTGCAATGCACCATTTCTGTTTTTTTGTTTGTTTGTTTTTTTATAGTAAGCTAATGATATTTTCTATCCCCTGAAACCCTCAGTCCTATCAGTGTAGGCCAAAGCTAATCCACACACAGAGCATTGCATCAGCCATTCACTGCTGTGTGAGAGTGGCATTGTGTGGAGCTGAATCACATCAATGGGCACAGTGTGACAGCACCTCTGTGGGCAGAGAGGAGAGGAGAGGAGGGTGAGAGGAGGGTGGTACTGCTGTTATGGCTTGTCCTACACGTGCTCTTCTTCTGTGAGACTGTCTTTCCATGTGGCTGTGCATCTACACATTGAGTGGCCTGTATAATGCTTGAAAATCATTTTGTAAACAACTAACAATTGCATCCTTATATTGAGATGTTTAAGTTCTTTATTTTTTTATTATTATTATTTGTTTGATTTTTGGTCCCTATACAATTTTGTGTTGTTTAATAGGTTTAGTGACTTTTGATAAAAATACTGATAAAGAATGAGTGGGTGTGACCACATTAAATAAATAAATACATCTCTACAAATGTGCAGAAGGTCTATCTATAGACAATGTAGATAAAATATTTGATGATAACATTGCATTGCTATTTCTGTATTGAAGAATTAGGTAACTGATGGAAAACTTTAAAAAAAAATATGCAGAAGAAAAAATGAAATTCACATGATGAAAAAAAGAGATTTCTGCCAGTGTTACTAAATATTAGTTGCAAATGTTTTTGGTCATTCACTTTAAACCATATGTTGGCAGAATGTTTGTAAAACAAATTCATTATACATATTTGTGACTAAAACTATAGACATGGTAAAGCATTAATGAATAAATATAAATTATTCTAATGGATTTTTCAGTTTAATTGATGTAACAGCTGTAGCTACTTCAGCTAAAACAAACAAAGATGTGGTTTAAAATAATAAAATGATACTTAATTAAACAAAACTGATTTCTGCCAGACCACTTTACATGCATGATAACAGCTTTTATACTACGGGTCTGTTGAATGCTTGAATTTGATTGGCTGACAAACGTTCTAAGTCGTGCAATTATTTTCAGGGAAACGCATGGCTAAGGTATTTCCAGGCAGGTCTAAACCACATTACTTCTCCATATCACTTTGCCAAACAGTTTCAGTTATTCAAAACTTCTTACAGCCTAAAACAGCAAAAGAACCATAACCAACAATGACACCACCCAAGCAAATAAATATAGTAAACAATTGGATAAAAACAACTAATTATTTCCATGTTTCTGCCACAAAATTACATTTGATTATGCATGCAAAGCACATACTCTCTTTCTCCCGCTCTGTATCTCTCACAATATTTTAGGTGTCGTAAACCATAGTATAAGCAGAATAATTGGTCCCACTTTATATTAAGAGGCCTTAACTACTCTGTACTTACATCAAAACATAAGTACACTGTACTGTTTATATTGCATTGCAAAACACTTTTGTTGCTCTTGAGGTGTGATGCGGGTATGGTTAGGGACAGGTTTGGTGGTTGGGATTATTATTCGTTGTTAATGTTCCATAAAGGCAATTATATTGAAGAAGAAAGACACAAGAAGTTACTCACATATAATACGTAATACCATTCCCTCTCTCTTGTGCAACGATGGCTGCGTGAACGTTTGGAGTAAACTGAGGGTGGAGATGCATCAAACTGGTGATCTGACAGACACTAACTAACAGACAACCCTCTGAGACCGTGGGCCAGTGACAACAATACATGTGTGTGTGTGTGAGTGTGAGTGAGAGAGAGAGATCAATACTACAAATGTATAATCTACATGAATATGCTTTCTTTCAGTTCAGTCCATTGCTATTTCTTATTAGGGTTATAGTTTGAACTTTGTGAAAAGCAAAGTCCCTGAACTGTGTACATTAGTTTCAAGTACCAAGAGTGCTTTGGTTGCAAACTACCTGTAATAAGACTCCAGCCCGAGCTGACGCTTCTGGACACTAGATGGCATTATGTGCAAAGGATTTAGTTTTTAGTTTGCCCAGCTCTAGCTCAGTTGCAGATGATTTTCACCTTTTAAGTTTTTATTTAAATTTTGGGCTGCTTCCCAAAAGCATTATAAGCCTAAGTAGATCATATCTATCTATAGTATATCTATCTCTCCAGATGGTCTGGAAGCTAAATTTGTTAAATCTCCTGCACGTGTTTTAATGCATTCCTTTGCAGATGTATTTAACCTGTCTCTTTCTACCTGTTCAATTCCCCTTATATGGACATGTGTAAAGAGTTACACCTCTTTTCAAACGTGGTTAATCATCTGGTGTGAACAACTATTTCTATTGCAATTTGAAAATTTATTTTTATCATACAGTGTTATCACAGTATATTAATTATTTTAATATCCCAATTCCAGCCTGCTTTCAGACCTAATTTTCTATCTCCACTGCTCTTCTAAAATTCACTAATGATGTGTCTTTGTGCTATGAAAACAGCCAGGCCACAGGTGCAAATTTCATTGTTATTTCTGAGGCGTTTGATCACTGCCTGTGAGGGACCGAGAAGTCAGAAACAAGGAACACAAGCTTTTCCCTTGAAAACAGGTCTTTATTTGAACCCACGAAAACAAATCAACTCATAAATCATACAAAAATATAAAACAACAAACAAAAAGAAAATTAAATCAAGTCATTTAGACAGAAAACAGAGAACTAAAACCTGAAATCACAAATGAACAAAGCAACAGCTTATAAAGGGAAAGATGGGCCCATTACAAATTAAGAGGGAAAGCAACAAACGTTACATTCAACATATAACGTTAAATGAATCGACATCAAATCAAACAGAGAAATACATTAAATCAAGATAAATCAAATCTAAATGTAATTATATATCATAAATGTACAACTTACATTTATCTCTAATATGTTCCAAATGTTCTGTAAATCTTGTTCTGTGACACTACTAACTTTGATATGTTACAAATCCCAAATTCTTAACGGATTCATTTTAAGCTAGTTCAAAACTCATTTCATATGAAGTATTTTTGCATTGTCGCATATATCCTTTTGATTTGCATATTACCTTTGATGATGGCTCACTTCTTGATAAAGTTGATTCATTTAAATATCTCAGACCATGGATTAACCCTGAACATTCCTTTAACCTGTTTTTTTTGGTTAAAAAATTATTTTGGGACTCACAGTTGAAAAAGACGTACCAAACTTAAAATTATAACAGGTGCTGACTTCAGTATGCTACACACACCATTTTGATGACTTTGCAAAGAAGACTCTTTTGGCTTTTCTATCCATCATCCAGAATTGACCATGCTCAAAAAGATAAAAAGTTATAGAGACTGAAGTGCCTTGAAAAAAGTGTACCACACTGAATGAAAAAAATATATATAATTGTATTTCATATAAAAATACATGGAATAAGTTCTGAAAAGTAATGGGTTGAAAGTCATGTGTCTCATGAGTTTATATTTCAAATCGGAAGAAGATACTATGAAAAATTAGATTTTCCTGAGACTATATATAGCCCCCCCACCCACCTTTGAGGAAAAATATTTATTTACCAAATGTATTGAAGAGTTCTACAAACTATTAAACTATTTCAGTCATTATACATACCACTGCATGTTTTTCAATTCTAAAATGATTATAGACAGAATCTTAGCCATCATATTTATTTGACCACTAAAAAATACAGAATAATATGAGTAATAAAAAGAAATAAAATAAATTGCTTTGTATGAATTATCAGCCACACAGATGCTAATCATAGAGATACAGCCACATTCCCCACAAACACACATACACAAGTAGTTAGTACCATACACCACCTGTCAAAATGATTGATTGACAGGTGGGCGGGGCTTCGGGTATAGGGGCGGGACTTCCGGTGTAGGCGGGACTTCCGGTATAGGGGCGGGACTTCCGGTATAAGGCGGGACTTCCGGTGTAGGCGGGACTTCCGGTGTAGGCGGGACTTCCGGTATAGGCGGTACTTCCGGTATAGGCGGTACTTCCTGTATAAGGCGGGACTTCCGGTATTATAAATCATGTTATTGACAGTAGGTTTTGATGATTTTGACAGGTGGTTTTGATGGTTTTGATGTTATTGACAGTAGGTTTTGATGTTTTTGACAGGTGGTTTTGATGGTTTTGATGTTTTGACAGCAGGTTTTGATGATTTTGACAGGTGGTTTTGATGGTTTTGATGTTTTGACAGCAGGTTTTGACAGCAGGTTTTGATGATTTTGACAGGTGGTTTTTGTTTTTGAAGGCTGTATAATAAATGACAGCAGGTTTTGATGGTTTTGATGTTTTGACAGGTGGTTTTTGTTTTTGAAGGCTGTATAATAAATGACAGAAGGTTTTGTCTTTTGAAGACGCTGTTATCAGGAAATTCCCCCTCCCACCCCGGGGTGCGTATCTGGGGCTGTGAAAAACTGTGAAGACTGTTCACAGCTGTGAACAAAAAGTTGATTGTTTATAAAAAAGCTTACTAAAAAAAAATCCACTGAACATTATTTCAGTTTAAAAAATAAAATGGAGTCAAAAATAAAATAAAAAATAATGCAATCAGTTAAATGTTTATACATACAGGTTATGAAACAATAAGTTGAATGTCTAGAAATCAGGGGGGGCTCTCTGGCCTCTTTTCACACACACACACACACACACACACACACACACACACACACACACACACACACACACACACAGCAGCATTCACACACAACAGCATTCACCTTGAGCAGGCATCTCAAAACAGGGGAGCGCGCATCTATGTGTGTGTGAGTGTGTATGTGTCTGTGCGTAACATGCATGGTCTTTTAGATCTCTCCTACATTATCTTTATCGATAGTAGTTCTTCCACGGGAGTCGTCCTGCCTTTGACAGTTGGCGTGAAATATGTCCATGTATCTCAGGTCACGGACACATTCCGAGATAAGGTACCAAAATGCATAGTGCAATGACGCCATCTATTGGACACAACCGTGTTTTTCACCCAATATTTGACCACCATATATATACAGGACAAATCCGATATATCCTCGGACAAAACCTTTTGTGCTACAACATCGCATCAACTCTCTCTCACTCATCAAAATGCAGAACGGTGAGTATTTTTCTCTATATTTTTTTGCTATGATGTTATACAATAATGCTTTAAACATGCGTGCTGGTATTGGTGTGTTTTATCAGCTATAACTAAAATTCTACATTGGTGTTTTAAACATTCATTTTTGGATACAGTGTTTTCTGTAACATTGATTTATTTTAAAAAACAATCTTTGTCAGGCTATATTTATTTTATTCAAGTGTTTTAAACATGTCTATTACTTTTTCATCTCAAAAGATTTTTTAGTCATATCAGTTTATTATAAATGTTTTTGCATGATTGTTCTACCGCAATGATGTTTTAATTAGTATTGTTTCAGTACCCAAAACAATACATATTGTTATGGGTTTTTTTTTTTTACCATTGTGTTACCCAGCGGCTTTTATTATGAAAAGACTGAGCTCCTCTCACAGGAAGTGTTATCAGCTATGTTATGTATATTTTTCAAGTCTGTTTGCATTAAATCAGCGTCCCGTCATAGCGTTATTCATGTATTTTTTTATTAAGATACCACCGCATTACTGTCGGCGCTCCCGGTTGTGAAGCATGACTCAGAACCGCCCCCTGTTAGGAAATGCATGGTTTAGCTTAGCAGTGCGTGCTACGTTGCTAACTGCTCTTAAATGAGCATGATATCGTGTATCAAAAAACTAGTTTTGACGTGTATCTGTTTTCACAAGGCAGATCGACCTGTTTTTGATATTTTAAAACATAAAAGCTCGTTTTTTTAGCCGCTGTCTTAAACACATCATGTTACTGATACGGGTGGACCACCAGCTCTCCGGCACCACCCGGTGTCCCGGAGTTAAAACTACATCCTGTTATGGTGAAATTGTGAGCTCTTTTGCACCACCCGGTGTCCCAGAGTTAAAACTACATTCTATTATGATTAAATGATGGCCCTAGAGCACCGGGGTGACATAACACTCTGAAAATGAATTACATTTTTTCAACGTCTGCCTGTAGGTTCGTCATCAGACAAAGCATATAAAACGACTCACATGTGTTTTCCATTCATAACAGGATTTTCCGCCCGCAGGTTCGAATGTTGAAAGCGATGCTCTCGATGGCGATGCATGTAAGGACTGATATTTTTCTACTCTTTTATAAAAATAAAAAATGTATAATA
This sequence comes from Oxygymnocypris stewartii, assembly GCA_003573665.1. Taxonomy (NCBI): domain Eukaryota; kingdom Metazoa; phylum Chordata; class Actinopteri; order Cypriniformes; family Cyprinidae; genus Oxygymnocypris; species Oxygymnocypris stewartii. The sequence goes on along the minus strand of QVTF01004614.1, from coordinate 140,193 downwards.
ATAATAATAATACAAATAAAAATAATAATAAAAATAAATAAAAATAAAATAAAATGAACATATTTTTAATTGTCTCTCTTTTTATTCGCAGTGAGCCCTCAGGTGGTCGAAGCGGACAGCGCGACTGATGGTAAAACAAGATCCATCGCCTACGTCATGTTTTTCTTAACGTTTATGAGAAATCTAATTTATTATTTATTTTAGATTTCATTCAGTTTATTACGCAACCCGGCTTCCCGCTGGTTGACGCCATTCAACAGGATAATGAAGACCACACCGTCGTCGTAGCAGATAGACGTGACGTACCTGACCCCACTCCAACGCACTCTGTGGATCAAATAGTTCCTACCGGCTCGGCTTTAGACCAGACCGCCGGACCAAGCGGCGAACCTTTGAGAAAGAAGACTAGAAAAACGGATCGTTCTACCTCACTGGCCTGTCCTGAGAGAAAACCGGTTCGTTTTACCCCGGCGATCAGTCCTGAAACCAGTCCTGACAGGAAAACTCTTTGTCCGACGCCACCGAGCAGTCCTGCGACGAGTCTTGACAGCGTATTTCTTTACGGTAAGACTATCTACATTATTTTTATTTAAACTCAAATTGAATCATACCATTAAGATTTTTGTGTTATATTTCTACACAGCAGGGTCGGGTTATAGCCCTGACCACATGACGAGTTGGAATACGCCTCAACGCATCACTTGGACAAGCACAAAGGCGGGTCAAACATCATATCCTTTTAACTCACCGCCGGAAGAAGACATTGAAGTTGAAGAAGTGCCGGCGGTGCCTCACTCGGCTGACGAGCCACTCACCGATACTAGGCGTACTAATTCGATAGAGACATTAGGTCAAGAGTTTTGCGACGCACAGATTGATATAAACAACAAATACATTGAGCTGCGTGACGTACAGGATGATATAAACAGCAATTTGACTGCGCTGCGTAGTGAGTTGCGCGAAGCACACAACGAAACCCGTCGCACATTAGACGCATTGGGGCGCGAGGCTCGCGCCTCTCACCTCGAGACACGTAGCCGATTGGACACACAGGATCGCTTCATTCAAAATGCGATCGATCAAACATTTAGTCGTATCCAGACCATGAGATCAACCCTGGATCAGGAATTTAATAGAAGCGATCGTAGGGTAACTGAATTCCATCGCGAATTGGTACTCATGTTTCATCATCTTATTCTCGTCATCCTTGATGGTACGGAGGAGTAAATTCAATATAGATGTATTCCATTAAACTTTTATGGGTGTAGTTGTTTTCTTCACCTATCATGTATTGATTTTTATATTCCATCTATGCTTTGATTTTTATATTCCATCTATGCTTTTGATTTTTATATTCCATCTATGCTTTGATTTTTATATTCCATATACTCTATGATTTTGCATGCTTTCTATACTCTATGATTTTGTAATATTTCATGTTTTGGTCTGAAATCTAAAATGGATGGGTCAAAAAGCTTTTGCGCAGACGACGACGCAGAACTGTCACCGGACGAGATTGAAATGCTAAGTTTGCTGCCGGACGAGCTTTTAATGCTTCCGGATTCTTTAAACCAGTATTTGTTTAATCTAGAATCTTCGCAACCCCCCACTAATTTGGATCATTTTGAATTAGCTGAAAATCCAAATATTAATTTGTACGATCCAGTGCTGAACGTAGACGCTAATTTGGATCTTTTTGAATTAGCTGTAAATCCAAATATTAATTTGTACGATCATGTGCTAAGCGTAGACAACAATCCTGTTGTACAATATGGTGGTGTTTTAAATAATCAACTCCCAGCATGTACCGACACCGATCCTGACTGCGACGACACAGAGCACCCTGACGGTGATGATACTTCACAGCCATCGACCAGCAACACGAGACCCACATCAGGTAATGTTGACGCTTTACGCGAGACTGAGCCTAATAAACAAAGTCGATTAAGCCGTACGGAAATTGATACGTTGATTCGAGAAGGTGGGTTCGTTAACGGATATCACGTTTTACCGCGACCTCGGTTCAACAGCGTGTCGTTGAGAAGGAGCATGAATCTGAGAGAGATTAACTCTACAGATTTGGCCTCTTATCACACTTCCTTACATGGCATGTTGAGTGAGATCGTCGCCTTCGCTAGAGAAATCGGCCACGATGCCCCCGTGATCAATGTGACCATGTCGACACCCACTCTACAAACACCTATCAGCGGTGTTCTCACACCCGGTAATGATTATGACGTGGATTCGCTTATGGATCAATTTGAAAGAGTTTTACAGAGCAACGAGCAGTTATTATCGGACGACGCTGTCGAGATCGACGCTGCCGTAGCCATGAACAGACAAGGAGGTGGTCGACGACGTAAACTTACAGATCTGGCCGTTGATCAGGTAATCCAAAAAAAAAAGATGAATTTGTTCTGTCCCATAAATTTGTCGAATCAATTGTGTTTCTCTATTTGTCTCGCTCGTTTTCTTAACCCCCAACTACCCGAGAGTGAGTTAGAAAAACTGGCTGTCACCATCCAAAACAGCGTCGGCTTCTCAATTCAAGACCGAATCGCTCTTAGCGACATAGCTTCGTTTGAACGAGCACTAGGCATTAAAATCGTTGTATTTCACAGATCGAATGCCATGGTCTTAGAAACGTACAAAAATTGTGCCGAACTCCACCCTAAAACGGTGTTCCTCTATCTACATGACGATCATTACTACATGATAATGAATCTGACCGGGTTCTTAGGTTCGCCATACGTCTGTCAATTTTGCTACAAAAGTTACACCACCCGCAGAGACCATCGATGTAAGCAAGCCTGCAATGTCTGTTTTGACGCCGAATGTCACAGGTTCCCTAAAAGAACCATACATTGCCCCGATTGTTTGCGTTATTGTAAATCGAGCTATTGCTTCGAAATGCATAAAAAGAACCCCCCTCCCGGTCAAGAATCCCCCTCCTGTGATATTATCAAATACTGCAAACTATGCGGCTGGCGTTACTACGTTAAAGCGGGTGGCAAGAAAACAAAACACATATGTGCCCCGGACAAATGCGTCCATTGTCGAGAACGTCTGACGGGCCAGGGATCACACCAATGCTTCATACAACCCCTAGAGCCTAAGGAGCCATGCGAGAAATACATCTTCTACGATTTTGAAACGCGTTACGAAAACGGTAGACACGTGGCTAATTTTGTTTGCGCAATCACATTCAAAGGGAAGAAATTTATGGCTGAGGGTACCGACTGCATCGCTAAGCTAATCAACCGCTTCAGACACCCCCGATATAATGGCTACTGCTTCATAGCTCATTACGCCTCCAGATTCGACGCCTTTCTGATTCTCGAGTATTTTTGCAAAGCCGGGATTGCTATTGAGGTCATAATGCAAGGATGTAAAATAATTTTCATGTACGACGAATCGTTTGGCCAACGATACATCGATAGTTACTCATTTTTTCCAATGGCCCTTGCCAAAATGCCCGTAGCGTTAGACTTAACGACGACTGAAAAAGGCTACTTCCCCCATCTTTTCAACAGGGTGGAAAACGAGAACTATTTCGGACCATACCCCGACAAAAAGTTCTACAACTACGATAACATGTCGGATAAAGACCGTGAAAAGTTTGATGCGTGGTACAGCACAGTTGAGGGCAAGTGGTTTGACTTCAGGAAAGAACTGTACGCGTACGGCGTTAACGACGTCGTCTTATTACGCGAAGGTTGCATGAAATACCGGGAGGCATTCATGCAATGCGCCGGACTTGACCCTTTTGGCTTCGCGACGCTCGCCGGCTGCTCGATGGGGGTCTTTAAAACACATTATCTCGGCAGAAACACGCTCGCTCTCACGCATAACAAAGCGTACATCGATCAGAATAAGTCCTACTCAAGCGACTCGATCGAATGGCTCGAGTATGTCAAAAAGACTCGAAACGTGGACGTTCACCACGCCGTAAACCACGGCGAAGTATCGATCGGTAAGTACTTTTTAGACGGCTACTACCAGCAGGACGGTGTGCGGCACGGCTTAGAATACGCAGGGTGCATCTTCCACGGGCACTGCTGCCGCTTTGAACCCCATGAGTCTCACCCCTTGTCGGGAGTACCCTATGGGGTTCTCAGGAGACAGTTTGACGATAAGATCGAAATTCTGCAGAACGCGTACGGTTTGCAAATCGAGGTTCTTTGGGGATGTGAATGGAACGACATGAAAAAGACCGATCCCTCTGTGATAGAATTTATGACCGGTTATTCCGCCCCAGAGAGACTGAACCCTCGAGACACCCTGTTTGGCGGGCGCACTAACGCTTATAAACTCTATCACAAAGTGAGCGGAGATGAGAAAATAAGGTATCTCGATTTCACCAGCCTCTACCCCTTCTGCCAGGCTAGGAAAAGCTACCCGATTGAACATCCAGAAATCATTTTCAACAATTTTGAACCGATTGAAAATTATTACGGGCTTATCAAAGCGACCGTGTACCCTCCCCGCAAATTACTGCATCCTGTTCTCCCTTACAGATGCCAAGGAAAACTCATGTTTCCGTTATGCCGAACCTGCGCTCACGATCAAAACCAGACCACGAGCTGTACCCACACGGATGAGGAAAGATCACTCTCCGGCTCCTGGGTATCCATTGAGCTTTTAAAAGCCATCGAGAAGGGTTATGTGGTAGCCAAGATTGACGAGGTTTGGCATTTTCCACAACAGTCAGACACGTTGTTTGTCGAATACGTCAAAACGTTTTTGCGGTTGAAACAACAAGCGTCGGGTTACCCGTCGAATGTTGTCACGGACGCTGAGAGAGAAACTTACATTCGCGAATATTTCGAAAAAGAGGGGATTCAACTCGACCCCGAAAAGATCAAGCACAACGCTGCCCAGAGAGCGATCACCAAACTTATTTTGAACAGCTTGTGGGGTAGGTTCTCTTTAAGACCAAACTTACCTCAAACGACTCTGGTGAGCGAGCCCGAAGATTTCACCAGAATCGTTTTCGGTAATACCGACACCTTGTCGTATTTCTCATTCGTCTCAGACGACGTGGCTCTCGTCCAGCATAAACCCAACAAAGAGGATGTTTGTAAGGGTCGCGACGTTAACGTGTTTATTGGTGCGTTCACCACAGCACACGCCCGACTGGAATTGTACGAATTGATGGACAGACTCGGTGACCGTCTTCTTTACTCGGACACAGACAGCGTCGTGTTTGTGTCTAGGGACGGCGACTGGGAGCCGCCTCTGGGTGATCATTTGGGGGAGCTGACGAGCGAAATAGACGATGGGGATTTTATTACAGAGTTTTGCGCTAGCGGCCCTAAATCGTACGGTTTCCAGACGTCCAAAGGGAAAGTGTGTATGAAAGCTAAGGGGATAACGCTGAATGCTAAAAATTCCCAAGCCATCCGCCTGGAAACCCTGATTGGTCTGGTTGACAGTTATGTGACGTCGCATGATAGTACCAAATACATCCTGGCTCACACAGAAAACATTGTGAGGGATAAAAAGACTCTCACGTTGCACAACAAATCAGTCGTTAAAAGGTTTAAGGTGGTGTATAATAAACGCAGACTTTTGCCCGATTTCACCACGCTTCCTTATGGCTACTGATCAGATGATGATGATGCACAGAGGGTCGATGGATGTTTCCGATTTTGATTTCAGACTACAACATCCATTTAGTTGTGTTATAAGCGGACCGTCCAATTCTGGAAAGTCTTATTTTGTGAAACTTTTGTTGGAAAAAGGTTTGAATTTAATTTCCAAGAAAATTGAAAACATTGTTTGGTTGTATGATTGTTGGCAGCCTTTGTACGATGATGTGCTTAAATTGTACGACATTAAATTTGTGCAAGGAATACTAGAGAGTCTGAATGATGATGATTTGCTACCCGTCACTAAACCAAATCTTCTCATCGTGGATGATTTGATGCAGCAAGCCAGCGCAAATTCGGAGCTTCAAAGGGTGTTTACGCAGTACGTCCATCACCGCAATCTTAGCGTTATTTATATAGTGCAAAATTTATTTGTACAGGGTAAATCCAGCCGAACCATCAGCTTAAACGCCAATTATATGATTCTGTTTAAAAATCCTCGGGACGTCAATCAAGTAGCGATGCTAGGACGCCAAATGTACCCCGGAAACACAAAATACTTTATGGAGTGTTACCACGATGCGGTCAACCAACCTTTCGGCTACATAATGATAGACTATAAAGCAAAAACTCCCGAGCAGTACCGTCTCAGAACAGGATTGCTTTCCGACCGTCAAGTGGTTTATATCCCGAAAAAAAGAAGAAGAACGTGATCAAATCACCATGTCCGCCAGACTTTGTAAACATCTGCCGGTGTTAAAACTGCTACATAAAGCATCTCCTAAACAACGGCGTCTTATTTTACAATCAGCGTCCGACGAATTCATTTTATCGCTGTGTGAAGTGGCGCTTAACATCCTCTACGGGACTATTCCGGTCAATCCGCAACAGTACCGAAAACTGAAAAAGAGAAAAGCCGAAATTAAATTTGTAGCCGATAAAAAAATCGGCATAGCGGCAAAGAAACGAGTCTTCAACCAGAAGGGTGGATTCCTTTTACCGCTCCTGAGCGTCGCCGTACCCTTTCTTTCGAGCTTGATAGCAAACAGATAGGATGGAGTACGCCGAGAAGATGTATTTAGTCCCGCAGCATCAACTGGATAAGGCGAGAACTGAAAATGTTCGCGAGACTATTCAACAGAGCGTGGAAAACGATTTGGACGTCGCCATGAGAAATATTTTACTCCGCACTGATTTGAACCCGTACGAAAAAGCAAAACTTTACACAAATACCCTGAGCAGGTTTTTGACCATCGTTAAACAAGGCGATCGCGAGAGCGGTGTTTTAACGCAGTCGTTACCCGACCCCACTCATAAAGATGAAGTACCGACCGTGGCTAGCGTCGAAGACGACGGTGCTGAGGAGCATGTGGTGGATGAAGTTCTGAAGAATGTACCTTCGAGAAGTGTGAAAAACAGCAGATACATATTAGACAAGATGTCTAAAGCTCAAGTCAAGTCAAGTTGAGCTTTATTGTCATTCCACTACATGTGTGGACATATAGTGGGACGAGATGTCGTGCCTCACAGGACCACGGTGCTACATAAATACAGATATACAACACGAAGTAAAACAGTATAAACCTATACACAAACTAACCTACTGTCAGCTTTGACTATACATATGCTATATATAAAAGTGGTTACCTATACATAAACTAAAAAACAGGAAACAAAAAATACAAACTGTACAAAAAATACAAATTGTACAACTGTGCAGATGACTTCAAATACTGTACATGTGCAAAAGAGAGACATTCAAGCAGCTGGCTGGGGAACAGTGTAAGGTGATTTGTGGTGCATGAGCCAGTAAACATACATACATTACAGTCGTATATTACAGTCAGTCTTTTGTGGGATTATGGACACACAATGGTGTGTGAAAGTGTCTAGTGCATGTGTGTGTTGCTACAGGTGTTGCTACAGGTGGCTTGTGCAGGCCCGCTCACCTGAATTCCACAGAGATAAAAGTTTAACAGTTTTTTCCTGAGATGTGGTAAGGTGGGGGGGGGGGGGGGGGGGGGGTGTTGTTTGGGGTTTCAGAGAGGGGCGGTGTGATGTGAGTTCAGGGCTCTCACAGCCTGGGGGAAAAAGCTGTTGAGCAGTCTGGCGGAGCGGGCTCTGATACTCCGGTACCGTCTACCTGAGGGTAGGAGCTGGAAGAGACTGTGGGAGGGGTGGGTGGGGTCCTCCACGATACTTTTTGCTTTGCTGGAGCATCGTGTAAGGAAAATGTCCAGGATGGAGGGGAGAGGGGCACCAATGATTTTTGCAGCGGTGTTCACTGTCCGCTGGAGGGTCTTGCGGTCTGCTGCACAGCAGTTTCCGTACCAGACAGTGATGCAGCTGGTCAGCACGCTCTCAATGGTACCCCTGTAGAAGGTGGTGAGGATGGGTGGAGGGAGGCTTGCTCTTTTCAGCCGGCGGAGAAAGTGTAGGCGCTGTTGTGCCTTCTTGGAGATAGACTTGGTGTTGGTAGTCCAGGTGAGGTCCTCTGTGATGTGCACCCCCAGGAATTTAGTGCTGCTGACTCTCTCCACAGTCGAGGTGTCGATGGTCAGTGGGGGGTGGTCAACAGAGTTTCTCCTGAAGTCCATCACAACCTCCTTTGTCTTCTCCACATTGAGGGACAGGTTGTTAGCGCCACACCATTCAGCCAGCTGTGCCACTTCCTCTCTGTAGTGCGTTTCATCGTTGTTGCTGATGAGACCTACCACTGATGTGTCATCGGCGAACTTGATGATGTGGTTGGAGCTGAACTTGGCAGTGCAGTCGTGGGTCAGCAGCGTGAAGAGCAGCGGGCTGAGCACACAGCCCTGTGGGGCCCCTGTGCTCAGTGTGGTAGTGCTCGAGGTGTTGTGGCCGACCCGAACTGACTGAGGTCTTCCGGTTAAAAAGTCCAGGATCCAATTGCAGAGGGAGTTGTTGAGGCCCAGCAGGCTTAATTTATTGATGAGCTGTTGTGGGATTATTGTGTTGAATGCTGAGCTGAAGTCGATGAACAGCATTCTAACATATGAGTCTTTATTTTCTAGGTGGGTAAGAGCCAGGTGGAGGGTGGAGGAAATTGCATCATCCGTAGAGCGGTTTGGGCGGTATGCAAACTGGAGCGGATCGAGTGTGTTGGGGAGGCTGGTTTTGATGTTGTGCATGACTAGCCTCTCAAAGCACTTCATTATGATTGGAGTCAGTGCTATGGGACGGTAGTCATTTAGACAGGACACAGGTGATTTCTTTGGTACCGGTATGATTGTCGTGGATTTGAGACATGTGGGGATGACTGCCTGGCTCAGCGAGATGTTGAAGATATCTGTTAGGACATCTGTCAGCTGTTCAGCACAGTCTTTCAGTACGCGGCCAGGTATATTGTCAGGACCCGCAGCCTTGCGTGGGTTAATCCTAGATAGGGTCTTCCTTACGTCGGCTGGAGACAGACAGAGTGCCTGGTCGCTGGGAGGTGTGGGCAGTTTTTGTGCAGATGTGTTGTTCTGCATTTCAAACCGTGAATAAAAGTGGTTGAGTGCATCTGGGAGGGATGTGTCGTCGTCACAGGCCTGTGGCGGGGGCTTGTAGTCAGTGATGGTCTGAATGCCTTGCCACAGGCTCCGTGTATCTCTGCTGTTTGTGAATTGATTATTGATTTTATTTCCATATAACCGTTTTGCATTTTTGATGCCACGGGACAGATTGGCTCTTGCTGTTTTGAGGGCCGCTTTATCTCCTGATCTGAACACTTCATCTCTGGTTTTTAGCAGCCCACGAACCTCTGCTGTCATCCATGGCTTCCGGTTTGCACGTGTGGTGATGGTCTTGGTGACTGTCACATCATCAATGCAGTTTTTGATGTAAGCAGTCACAGTTTCAGTGTACTCCTGCAGGTCTGTATGGTTATTATAGGTGGCCGCCTCTTTAAACATGTTCCAGTCTGTGTCCTGGAAGCAGTCCTGCAGTGCTGAGGTAGCATTGTCTGGCCATACCGTGATCTGCTTTTGAACCGGTTTGGCCAGTTTGAGAAGCGGTCTGTATGCTGGGATTAGCATAACAGAGATGTGGTCCGAGTATCCGAGGTGGGGGCGGGGTTCGGCTTTGTATGCGTGTTTCACTGTTGTGTAAACAAAGTCCAATGTGTTATTTCCCCTTGTTGCAAAGTTCACATGTTGGTAGAACTTTGGTAAAACTGTCTTTAAGTTAGCGTGGTTGAAGTCGCCAGCTATGATGAAAAAGCCGTCGGGGTTATTTGTTTGTTGTTCGCTGATGGCGCTGTACAGTTCACGAAGCGCGTCCTTAGCATTTGCACACGGGGGAATGTACACCGCGACAATAACAATGGCCGTGAACTCCCGCGGCAGATAGAACGGTCGGCATTTCACAACCATAAACTCCACCAGCGATGAACAGTGTTTTGATAATACCGCTGCATTGTTACACCATTCTTTGTTGATATACACACACAAGCCACCCCCGCGAGTCTTACCAGACAGTGATGAATCTCTGTCCGCTCGGCAGCAGGTTAGTCCGTGCAGCTGAATGGCGGAGTCCGGGATGTTGTCGTTTAGCCATGTTTCAGTGAAAACAAACACACAACAATCCCTTGTCTCATGCTGTGTAGACCGGCTGAGTTTAATTAAGTCCAGTTTGTTTTCCAGAGAGCGAACGTTTGAGAGCATTAGTGATGGAATTGCTGGACTAGTTGGATTAGCCCTTAGCCTAGCTCGAATACCGAGCTAAAGAATACCGAATACCGAGCTACAGCTAAAGGACTAAGCGCGTGGAACGAATCGGGGGAGTTTGTGTTCAGGGGTAAAGCCATACAAGGCTCACACATGGTCGATTTGTTAAAAAATGTCACGGCCCCGCAAAAGGTTCGTGATAACCGGAGACCTGTAGGATGGTCAGAGTTTCTACGTGCCTTTGCCGAATTAAACATCCCTTTTTCTACAGTGCCGAATCAACAGGTCAGGAGCACAATTAAATCTCTAAAGAGTAAACCCGACACCCCGCCCCGTGTCAGACCTTCTAAAAGAGCACGAAGACATTCACGCTCCGTGTTTCCAGAGTCCGAAGACTCTGTGTTTAAATCCCCGACTATCGATCCAAGACAATGGTTGGAATTTTAACGAATCCTTTCATGTGTGTGTGTGTGTGTGTGTGTGTGTGTGTGTGTGTGTGTGTGTGTGTGTGTGCATTAATATGTATCTTATGATTCAATAAAAAGATGATTAAAAATATAATGGTTTTAAGATTTTTTTTATTTATATGTCAGACATGTCTGCACACAGTGAACGCAGGAAAACATTTTATCATTACAAACATACGGTCTTAATCTCTTCGCAAATAGGGACACCATTTTATCATTTTTAATATAATCATCGGTGTATAGTTTCATCACATGGTTATAGTCGTATCCTCTGGCTAAATGATATAGAAAAAACAAACAGTGCTGACCGCAGGTATCCGATGAATAATCCTGGACTCGTCTGTCGGAATATAATACGTCGGCGTCGTTGGCTGCTAGAAAGTTATTGATGGTGGTTGGAAAGCGATGGCTGTTGGGCGGATTGCCGAAGCTGTCGAAAAAACACGTGGACCCGTCTTGGGTTAAATAAACGGCGATCCAGTGCTCACCTGGCAGCCTAGCAGGGTGAGTGTTAATGATACAGGCCGACGGTAAGATCCTCATGGGTTTTTTGGGTAGTTGATTGCTCGGTAGAACGCCGAGAAAATGAGTCCTGCATGTAATTTTATCCATGATGGCTGTGAGTTGCAGTGTGTTCATCTCAATAGTAGTCTATCAGTACCTGGCGGCGGTTAGACAATTCAATGATGCTGTCAAATACTGCGTAAACAATTAAATTAATGGTATTCGGCAGTGGTTTTCTGAAACGAGCTTCGACTCTGATATTCCCGGACTTGATGAGGGAAATGTGCTGACCGCACTCTTCGTCCGGCGTGAGGTTAAATGCGTAAAGTGTGTATCCGTTCAGGAAATCATTCCTGCCAATACAGAGCGGCTGGTCTTTAAGGTGTCTCCCGGTCGTCATCACCAACTGATAATATTCTCGTACTGCCGAACCAGCTTCGAAATTAGGTTGTAGAGGCTTGGAGGGATATTGTTGACCGTCGATGTAGACGGCTAAGAATTCCAGATCGTAATGTTTGAACGCGAATGGATTTTTTGTGTAGGAACCGGTGAATGCGTCGTTGTCGACCATGGCAATGACGATAGACTTTGGTAGCGTTCCTAAAAACAGATTTTCCTGATTCGAAACACGAGAGCCGGCCGGTATGGAGAACGATTTTAGACTGACCCTATCGACAGGGTACTTGGCCGTTGTCGAGAGTAACGTCTGAGCGTGAGCCAGTCTCACCGGTGGTGATACAGTAACTTTCTTGACAAATAGGGATGCGGACACTATATTTAATTTGTAAGCCACATCGTCGGCCCTCATCAGACAGAATTCATCTTTTGCTTGAATAAGTCGTATCTTGATATCAACCCCGTTTATCATAAGTTTCTCTTGGAAGAATATATCGCTGTGTATGGGGGCAAGTAGTTCCACCTCCTTGCTTTCGCTGGTGTAACCCGATCTCTTCGACAACCCTGCGTTATGGCCTGCGGGGTCTTGAACATCCATGTGACCCGCTGTGTCTTTATGGAACAATCCAGCGCTGAAGACAGATTCCAACGTATCTTTACCGTAGTTGATCAGACTCTCGATGATACAGCGATAAGGGTAAGTGCTCGAACTCTGAGAAATCAGACGATCGCCGAGGGTCACGTCGACTTGTGAAAATATAGTGGCTCCGGGGTAGTTGATTAGACCCACCTTCGCAGGGTGTGCAATCTCTTCCCCGTTAGGTCTCGTGATTTTCACCCGTAGATAGATCATCGTGTTATTGAGATCCACATAATCATCGCCGTTGCCTGCGATAAAAAATTCCAATGGTGCAGAGCCCGATATGGCCGATAATGGGGATACTTCTAAATAGCCGTTTTTCTCAATAACGGTCTGTGTCAGCGGGACCGAAAATAAGTCCAGCTCGGACTTGATGCATTCTCCCGACATGCGATGCAGTAGCGCCATGTTAGAATATGGATTTTGTGGCTCTCTTGATCGACACGTTTCGACTGACAGACCTCTTACGCTTTCTGCGTACGAGTGAGCGCTTGTTTGATCCGCGCACTGTTTTCTTCTTCTTCTTCTTCGGCGCAGCCCGTTGACCACGCCTCCTCACACCCGGCGGTTTAGACATTCTCTTACGTGCCATGACCATCAGACCGGACCCGTCTTGAGCTTTATCGCTATGCGAGCGCGTCAAAACGTTTGAGACGACGTCGGATACTATATTTTTAGCTGCCGATTTTAGGTGTGGTTTCGCGAAGCTAAATCCTCTTTTTAACAACGGTACGGCCATCCTGAACAGCCCTCTGAATAGACCTCCTAACCCTGCACCGTACATAACTCCCGATCCCGAATAACCCGGTAAACCGCAGCCGGCCTGATTTTGGTAATAGCTCACATAGTCCGCGGTATCGGGCTCTCCGGGTCTATAATAAACCATTTTTAAAGAATAGAAATATTTTTTGGTTTAAAGTGTAGTTTTACGATGACTTTCCCATAAGAAAATGGTACTTTGTGGTTTTGATCGTCCTTCAACTCTATGACGATGCTGGTGATGTGATCCTTGCTGATCGATGCGTAATGGGGGTTGTCGTATCTAGCAATGACCGCGTCGTTGCCTTTACCCGTTATATGTACGCATCTCAAAAGGGGAACGTAAGAATCTCCGACCGCTTGGTATTGGATGATGTCGGTGTAAACGTACATTGTGTAGAACCCTGCGTTGATATCGCATTGATGAGGAGCGTACATGATGACGTTTGCGGTAAAATCGGGTTCTTTATGATAGTTTAAACCTCCGAGAGGTTTTAGCGTCATTCCTAAAATAGTGGCGAGTCTTCCCCGGAAACTCATTGAAATGTTGGGTTTCGCGGTCAGATACACCTTGTTTTTTAATTCGTCATGATTCAATACGGCCGCTGGTGCGATGAGTTGATTTATAGCCCGGAGGATCGCACGAATGTTTGCGTAGTACCCTCCGCTTATGTATAATTTTGTAATTATAGAAAAACCAATATTTGAGGGATTGCTATCCGGGGGTTCCGGAGCCGTATGTAGGATGAAATGCCCATCTTCGTCATTAAAGTTGTACCAACTTCTAGGATATTCGATTTCGGCGAGTCCGACTTCCCATTGTCCTTTCAAGTTTATAGCTTTAGCCAACCTGGTTGTATAGCTGGATATACGATTTTCAGGATAAACCGACGACGACGCATTGCACGGCAACGTGACGTAGAACCCGTGATCCTCCATGACGGTCCTTCGCTCGTATGGTCTCATCCGTTAACGACGGTGCGTTTTAAGGAGATTGCAAGTCCAGCAGAGTTTTTTTATCTATATAACTATTAAATTTTGAAGGCCATCCTAGCCATTTCACTAAAACAAGCGTAGATTTCCCTTGTTTTTTCTGACCTAAAATCTTTTCCACCTTAAAAGATTTGTTTTTACTCACAATTATTTTTTGCAGCTCTTCTTCATAAAAAACCCCCTCGATGACATCGCCATCATAATCCTTGAGTCTGTAGACCGGGGGTTGACGTGGAATACACGAAGATACGGTGAAAAATTCTTCCGTGTAGTTCTGCTCATAACCTTTGGCGAACGGGCCTCTCACTTTAGAAATCCTGATGACATCGCCGACTTTGAAATTAAATACGGTCTTCTTCTGCTTCTTTATATCGCCGTACAAGTTTTGAAACACTTGACCCTCATTTACTTTGTCGACGTCCACGGGTCTCATTCTGATACTTCGGTGATAACTGGTGTTGTACCCTTGAATAATGTCTTGTAAAACATCTATGTATCGGCGGGAATTTGTAGCCGTTAAAAATCTCCACATGCGGCTTTTTAATGTTCTATTAAATCGTTCCACGACACTGGCTTTCAAATCCGTAGCGGTAGCGAAGTGGTTAATGTCGTGCTTTTTCATCACATCTTGAAAATGTTTGTTAAAAAATTCCTTCCCCTGATCCGTCTGCAATTTCTGAGGCACACGACCCTCTTTGAGTATAGACTGGAACGCTTTAGTAACCTCAATGCCGCTCTTATTCTTCAAAACTCGAACCCATGAGAACTTGCTAAATACATCTATGCATGTCAGTAGGTATTTATGACCGTCATTATCCTTGGCGTAGGCACTCATGTCGACAAGATCGGCCTGGAACTGTGTATCGATCCCGTACACAACCACTCTATTTCGTTTGTATTTTATAGGTGCTGTTTTGTGTAATGTGTAAGCATCCTCACCAGTCAACCATTCTGAAACCTCTTTATCGCTTAGACGGACGCCGCTATCTTTTAAGACGGCGTCTTTTAATCGTTTTTTACCCCCTAGAGAGCCGGGGTTGGACGGTGTATAATAAGCCTTTTTCATGAGCTCCGACATGCTGTCGTTTCAACCGATGCAAAAGAATAACGCGTACAAGTAGTTTGAATCAATCTTTTATTAAAAAACGTTACAGGATGCATGCAAAATCTAAGTAAATGGTATTAATTCAATCTAAGTAAAAAAATTGATATAATACAACACACTAACTAAGAATGGTTAGTAAAAAAGAATAATGTAGCAAATAGTTAGTAATAATGACATCAATGATAGTCTAACCAGAAAAGAAAGTCGCGGCAGGCCATCATGTTTTTGTCTAGGATGTAATCAACATACATTACGACAATTTTGTCAACGGTCTCATGAATATCAGCATGTTTTTGAATTTCATCATCATCGCTTTCATTCAAGATCAACTCAGTACATACATCCGCCACATAGGTAGAAGTACACAACACATCGGTGATTTCGATCGTACATTGTGATTCAATCATCATATCTAGAACCTCTTTTATCATTACATCAGGGGGGTCGGTACCATCAACACATTTATCCGTCAAATCGTCCCATGAATTAGCCAGTCCTCTTATTAACACCATATTTTTCTTGAGATTTGCCTCACGCGTAGTGTTGTGGTCAACTGGAATATCGGGGTGGGCTGCGTCCGCAATAATCTTATACAGCAGCTCAGTCATCTGCCGTCTGTAATGCTCTTTAAACATGAATTCCATACAGCTCCTTAGGCTAGAGGCTACACCCATGCTGGAGCTGACTTGGTCACTCGCCATTCACAATTGAAAGACCTTGCCAGAGATCAACGACGTCGTAGACTATTTCCTTGCAGGGTTTGTCCAGAAGTTTCAGCCTGATTTCTTCTAGCTTGGCAACTATGAATGGTTCGTCTTTTAATTCGTGCAGAATAGTCCCGACTGTCCCTTGGATACGATGGGGGTGAGATTTTAACCCACAGCGGTTTAGGAGAATACCGATGATGGAATGAAAAAAGAGCTTAAACAGCTTGCCTGACAGCTCGTCAAAGTGTGTGTCGAAGTAGAAGTTGGGAGGGTCAAACAGACAGGAATGTTGCAGCTGGCTAGGATGGTCAATCGCACACCCCTCGCAGTCTTCCTTCAGCTTATCGCCGATGAGATGTTCCAGCAGCACCACGGTCGCTGCTTTTATGATTTTGAATCCGACGTCGCTGAAACATCCGTCTGTAGCGTCGAGACCGGCTTTAGTGTCGAGACCGGCTTTAGCGATGGGAAGGTAAGTCAGGTTGTGTGATCCGAGGTCTGACCCCAATTTATCCAGCCAGTCTTCGGAGGGGTTGACGATGTTAGCCGGACCCCAGTCGTTTTGGAGGTCCGATTCCCAATCTTTGTGGAGGTCCGATGGTCCAAGGGGGAAAGTCAGGCAATGGTCGCTTGCGTTGTCGTCAGGAGGGTCGAGAATGCTGCCGAAGGAGATGCCGCAGCTACACACATGAGCGGGTAATGAAGCGCCGTCTTCAGCCATGGTTTATAAATGCTGCTTGAGAGGGTCTGGTCACTGACTTTATGGCAAATGTAGTAAAGGGGCGGGGACGTCGTAGCACTGCAGCCATGGTTTATAAACGACGCCTGGGAGGGTCTGACCGGCGAGCTTCCGGATGTCCGTAGTAAATGGGGGCGGAATAGCGCGCGTATGTACTGCTGCGCACGCATCTCTCAGGGTGGAACAGCTGCACTTTAATTTTGTTGTAGCCGTCATGCAGCTCGCACCATTTGAACATCTTGTTTATTATTGAAAAAATACCGGCCAGCAGATCCAGATCGCGCCACTTGAACAAAAATTGCATTTCATACAGATCGTTATGCTCGTTAGGCAGGACGACCCCTGACCGATTTTTGTTGAGCTTTGTCTTGTCTTTACAGCAGAATATGTAGACAGAATCATCTGGGTTCTTTTTAGCGTGGTCACCTACCACGCGGTACCGGACATTTGGGTCTACCCCGTCCCACTCTGAAATGTACAAAGGCTCTTCGCCACCGCTGTTCAGATCCTTCCAGACAAATTTGTAAAATAATGACCAGTCTTTTTCAGGAAATACAACACACGCGTCTTCCCCGGGCTGAAACTCGCCTGCGTTGTCGGTGGTGTAGAGTATAACAACTCGAGTTGATTTATGAAATTTGTACCCAAATACACGGTTACTGCTCATCATAAATTCACCTTTAGTCCATTCCGAAAGTTCATGGAGAAAGTTTGTCAAACGGACGTGACCGAAAGGTTTTCTCGGTGCCATAGTCAGACTGGCCATCAGACTGTCCGTCGTTCTGCTGCTCACCCCCGCCTCTGGGGATTTAGGGGGCGATAAACAGTCCATGCTCATGTAGCTCATGTTTTCTCTTTCTGATTGATGTAGAACACACTGACCCATTTATATACGCTGCTATGGGAAGCGGCGGATGGGAGGGGGAATTTCCTGATAACAGCGTCTTCAAAAGACAAAACCTTCTGTCATTTATTATACAGCCTTCAAAAACAAAAACCACCTGTCAAAACATCAAAACCATCAAAACCTGCTGTCATTTATTATACAGCCTTCAAAAACAAAAACCACCTGTCAAAATCATCAAAACCTGCTGTCAAAACCTGCTGTCAAAACATCAAAACCATCAAAACCACCTGTCAAAATCATCAAAACCTGCTGTCAAAACATCAAAACCATCAAAACCACCTGTCAAAATCATCAAAACCTGCTGTCAAAACATCAAAACCATCAAAACCTGCTGTCAAAAACATCAAAACCTGCTGTCAAAACCTGCTGTCAAAACATCAAAACCATCAAAACCACCTGTCAAAATCATCAAAACCTGCTGTCAAAACATCAAAACCATCAAAACCACCTGTCAAAAACATCAAAACCTACTGTCAATAACATCAAAACCATCAAAACCACCTGTCAAAATCATCAAAACCTACTGTCAATAACATGATTTATAATACCGGAAGTCCCGCCTTATACAGGAAGTACCGCCTATACAGGAAGTACCGCCTATACCGGAAGTCCCGCCTTATACCGGAAGTCCCGCCCCTGTACCGGAAGTCCCGCCTACACCGGAAGTCCCGCCTACACCGGAAGTCCCGCCCCTATACCCGAAGCCCCGCCCACCTGTCAATCAATCATTTTGACAGGTGGTGTATGGTACTAACTACTTACACATATATTAAAAATGTTGAAAAAAAGAACGTTTATTTTGTCCAAAAAGCTGATCACTAAGTTCTGCCCCCATCAGATGACAGGTACGTCACAGCATGCCCACATACCTCGGGAGAGTGCGCCAGATTCAAATAAAATAATTTCACTTTTTTTGGGGGGGGATGTCTGATTCTGTGTGTAACACTGTATGCTACAAAACCATGTGTTTTTTTACAACCAAGACGCAGTTTTTTGTGCGTGAGCTATTCCAAAACGGTTACAAACAATAACTATCCCTGAAGAAAGGAGACATAAACAAAAGAATATCTGTCCATATAACAACTTTATTGCTTCGTTGGACTAAAATACATGATCTGATGTTGTTCAATGGATCCTTACCTCTCAAACTAAACCAGGATTTACAGCAGTGGATGCGTTTGTGACTCAATATCACACAAAGCTGGTATGTACTGCTTTTGTATTATGGATGTTTTGCTGTGCACTGCTTGCACAAATTTAGCAAATACATTCCTTGTGAGCTTTCCATCGAAAAACAGTGCTCTATCGTCGATGCTTTAGGCTTAGACCTTGTAACGCTCTGAGCTAGGATGAATGTAAGGATAGCTCGCCTAACTCAGGTTGCAGAGAATCAGTCGAAGCTCACACAGGTTGCATTCCACATCTCGAGCTTTATTTTCCGGTCAACAGCGTTACTTATTCGAAGAAACTTAAATGAGCAACAGATATGAAAATACCCATCGGACCCGCACACATGCGGTTCTCGTGGCACATGCGTCTGCAGACTGCTCACAGAATGACGCTCCTCTCTTAAAGGGGCCACATCATATTTCACTCGTTACAACCTTCAGAATGATATATAGTTTGTCAAGATTAATTTAGTCCCGTTTCATTTAATCTATTTGGAAACAATGTGCAAACAAAGAGCATTCAGTGCGATGGCATCCTCGTGCAGCTTAAAGAGTTAAGTCTCATTTTGATTATATTGTTAAAAGAGCACATGGATGTCTGAATTGTCTGCCAAATTATATGAAAGAGGATTTTTTTTGTAGACCAGGCCCTGAATCAGCATGCTGACAAGGATCGACTGAATAGGCCAAAGATAGATATTGCTGGTGAGCGATGATGTGTCAGATAAACTCAATTTAGCCAGTGTCTTCTTTTTAACCAGTTGCAGAAAGAACACAGTTTTTAGACTGGACCTCCCATTAGTTGGTGGGGTTTATGTGCTTTTTTTGGGGTAGTCTTCTGCTCCTCACAGCGGGAGCTAGGTCCAGCTGGTGGCCAGGGGTTGAAACTGGATTTTCTAGGATGAAGACCTTGTCCTTCTCCTTTATCCCTGTGATGTTGAGCCACAGATGCCTCTCCGTGACAAACATAGCATCCAAAGAACAGCCAATGACTGTTTGCTTAGTGGATCAAACACACAAAACGGTGACTGCCATTACAGGGGGAACAGTCTCTGTGACAACCAGTGCTGAGGCTCTTGGGATGCTGGCAGCTGACAGAAATATGAGAGGCCGGTCCGCCACACTGGAAACCAGCCTCAAACGCCTTTGGAATGCCTTGGTGTCTTCAAATACAACAATCGCAATGCTCAGGAACACTGGAGTGGCATCCGTGAAGGCTGAAGACTGTGGCTTGATATCCATAACAGCTGGAGGCTCTGACGGGGTGGCCATCTTGTGAGGAGACTCTGGAATGGCGGCCGTGTCGGGACAAGGCTCTGGAATGGCAGCCATTTCGTGGAGAGGCTCTGGTGTGGCGGTTTAGGAGTGGCGGCCAAGTTGTGAACTAGCTCATATGCAGGAACCACAGGACAGGAAGGTACGGAGAGCACAGGAGTGGTGAGCATTATCACTGGACATGGTGGAGACATTGGTGAGTCACTGGAGCTTGGTGTGTTGTGCCCCCCCCCCCCCCCCCCAAATTAGATTTTAAGGGAAACATCATTCAACTCATTCAATCCCACAATAGCTCATACTGGAGTCTCGGCCTGGGATCTTGCTGTGGTACCTTCGAATACCACACGGTCTATGATTCTGTAGGCCTTCCATCAATCTATTTGTGCACTGGTGGACCAATAGAGACTGAACTTACCATGCTGAAGGACCTTGACATTTATGTTCAGGGAACCTCTAGATGGCAGAAGTCAGACCAGTTATTGATATGCTTTGGGTCTCCCAAGAAGGGGTCCCCAGGTTCTAAGTAGACATCTAGTAAATGGGTCATGGAGGTGATTTCTGTTTCCAGTAAAGTGCACAATAAACCCTCCCCTCTTTTGGTAAGAGCCCATTCTACTAAGAGTATGGCCACTTCGAACGCTTTATTGTCAGGGGTCTTCCTCCAAGATGTTCTTGAAGCTGTGTGGTGGTCTTACCCACACACATTTATTAGATTCTAAAGTCTGGCTCTTGGGTGCTCTGGTGTTGAGATTGTGCAAAGACAGTTTCATACAAGGACAGCACTTTTTTTTATCTTGTGCTGAGGGTATTTTGTCCCCCATAGTGTCATCTTTGGATGCAGTGGGATTCCCTTGAATGGGAATGTCTCAGGTTAGTTGTTACAGCTAATCAGAAGCTGACGCTGCTTTGTGGCAGGTATCCTTTATAGCTTATTGCACACCGTCCAATGAGTGACACAGTACTAACCCACATTGGAGTAGTTGCACACATGCTTCAGACGCTGTCACACAGAGGCATTCCCCATAGCATTTTCTTTCCACTCTCTGGAACTTATAACTAAAGACAATCCTTTGCAGCTGTTGTTACACATGGTTTGGCTTTGTGAGAATGATCAACTGTCCTTCTTGTCTCCCTCTATCACTGTCTTATGTGTCTTATATGACAGACATTGCTGTTTATTACACTGGTCACAAATGCAGTCATTTCTTTTTTACATCAGTATTGTAAAAAACAAATATATATATTATACATTTCCTGTTCAAATGTAAGTTTATTGTAATCTGGGGTAATAGAGTATTGTCCAGAAGATGGCAGTCTCATCATTGCAGTATATTAAGATACTGAACAAGTATATATGTTTGAACCTTGGACAGGTTAAACTGCGTTTTGAAGTGGAAAAAAAACATTAAGTAATAACTATTTTAAATGTACCATTGTATGCATTTTGAATAAATAAAACAAACAGGCCCTTATTATGCCTTCATGTACGCAGGCCCTCATCTGCACATTAATAAAATCAAAATACATGCTCAGGCAATCCTGGGGACCATGTGAAATTAATTTATGACAGTACAGTATTTTAAAGTGTTACCAAGATGTTTATAGCTACAAATGAACAAATGAGTGCTACAATATTAACATTTTAATAGCTAATTGTTTACTAACATCAAATACTGCATAATTACTTCTAAAGTGGTCATGGTAACTCACTAGTAATTACTCAAGTATTATCAAATCCTTCAGAAGCAGTCACTAATTATTTGGAACAGTAATCTAAAGTGAAAAGCATGATTATTTCCTAGTAATGACTGAAGTCACTGTAAGCTTTTGTGGTTTTTGTAAGGTTTTGGATAGTAATGACCTAACACAAGTCATTACTACTGCTGGATACAGAATACAGTGTGAAGTTCAGAGGAATGCAATTTATAAAAAATTATCCATAGTCAGTAAATTATAAGAAATCTGATAAAATGTACCAATTATTATCATATACTGTTATTCTGTAAGTGGTTAAATGTTAATTTAAAATAGTTGATACAACCAAAATAATTTGTCCTGCATTAGTTATTGATTAGTTTAAAAAATGGATTTTGAAATGATATATACATTCTCAGTAGTTCTCTGGGATGCATGATAGTAGTTATATAGTAAAATAATATTTACTGATTAGCTAATTGTGAACTAAATCAACTGAGTGCTACTTAATAATTTCTTAGTTTCTCGTTGCTCAATAGTTGTTACTAGAATGATAAATATTACACTACTTATTTATTCCTGTGTAGCTATTCATTAATAAGAGAACAGTATATTATATTATTTATTTTGTGACTATGATTAGATCATTTTTTAGTTCTCATACCAACCTTCTAGATACCTCCTATTCTAGATAAAAATTACCCTTATTAAACTATTATTTATACTTGTTTCCCCTTCTGGGGCCTGACATTTTGGACAATATTGATAATTAAACTATATTTTGCTGCATGTGTTTTTGTGCTGGCACCTGGTTTAGGCTTGCCATGGATAAATAAATCTGACAATAAAATCGCCAGTAGGGGGCAGCAAGTTCCTGTTTTAATAAATGACTTACTGAATCATTCAAATCAAACGATTTGTTCAAAATGGCTGATTCAATAGAAATGAAACAAGTGAGACCATCTGAATGGAATCACTGGCTCACTCGATTTGTTAAAAAACAGACTCATTTGTGGAATGAAACACCTTGTTGCTATGCACTGTTGTCTAAAACTAACAGCACATTTGTGCTCGCGGCCTTGTGCACATGCTGATGTACAGAAAAGTACATTGATTGTGGAATCAATATAAAACGTAAAAACTCATTGCTTGAATTATAATGGCATTCTAACTATTGTAATAGGCTTTATAGCGCAGTGAATGCTTTTGGGACTCAAGACGTGTTTTGTTTTTTTCAACGTTGGATGTAAGCTCTCCAATCGTCTCTCAGTCCCTCACAGTCACACATACATTACGTCAGGAGAAATTCTAATCAAGGAAAAATCATACCTTCTGTTGTCTTCTTTTTAAAGAACTTCAGAAGTTGTGCTTGAACTATTTTGCGAGAAAAAATGACGAAATCGCTTCTGCTTGTGCACAGCATGTTACAGTACCAAGTTCTGATTGGCCAATCGCCGTTATTTATTTCATAAATTATCAATAAGAGGAGAATTGTAACATTTCATGTGCATGATTAAGTTTTATGTAATACACAAAATTGATAATCCAAAGCGGATGGTTTGGGGGGGATGGTGGGTTTACAGAGGGGATGCTTTTTATAATTTTTTCGACCAGGGGGATGCCATCCCCACGCAGCCCCCCTCAATTCAAGCCCTGGTTGTGTGCCACAGTTCATAATACATATTTTGCTTTGACACCAAATGAAATTAAAGCATGTCCAATGTATTTCCTGATTGATAGGACCAGTCTGTTGGCAATTAATCAGTCTTAAGATAGTAAATTAGAGGTCTGGAGTGCATGCAAGGGATGTCCTTCCAGTGTCTACACTGAATTCTTTGCTCCATCTTTTTTTTCTCTTTATACCTCTATGCTTCAATAGAACTGTGCCACTTTTGTATTTGTGTGTTTTTTTGCTCAGCTGTAAACAGGCTTCTGTTTTTCGTTCTTTCACTTAGTTTGTGTTCAAATTTAGCTGAAAGTTTCATAACGGTCTATTAAAAAGCAAGTAAACAACTGCGTCACTCTCCACTATTGAACCAAAAAAGCCTGAAAAGAAACACACACAGAGAGAGAGAGAGAGAGAGAGAGAGATCAACAAAAATTGCCTGGCTGCTAATGCTTGGACGAACAAATACATTTACAAACACTAGTAAACACATTATACAAGAGCATCACACATAGATAACTCATTTCATTTAAGTAGGTCCTATTAGTTATTAGAAATATCATACAAAATGATCTTGTGTTCTCTATTCATTTACCCATTAGAATAAACAGTATTTTTGTATCTGTGTTAAACCAATTCAAATGATAAGCAACATGCATTTTGTGAACAAAAAGAAGCAATGTAGATGTTCACCTGTATTTCTGTGCAGTGCCCACTTGTGTAATCTAGAATAATTCCTTGTTACACAAACTTCCACTTCATTTTTCACTTCTGTAGCCTGTCTCAAGAATTTATTATACATGTATCCATGAACATCTTAACACGCACACACACACACACACACACACACACACACACAAATTTCTACTTTCCCCCAAAAAAAACTCACTCTGTGTGATTTATAAGCATTTTGAAAAGTCTTGTAATACCTGTCATACCTGTATCATTGTATAAATGTGTGTCCTCATTTGTCACAAAAACACTTGCGCACACACACACACTCACACACGACTACCACAGGCTGTTTTTCTCTGCAACAGCAGACAAATAATGGAAAACATTAGTGTTTACGGATGGCTCTCTATTTTATTGAGTCTACACACACACACACACACACACATACACACACACACACTCCCTGTGGCTCTCTCCAATTACAGTTTCCTTGCCACCTACTTGGCTTTAATGGAGGAGAGGCTGGTGGGGTGAAGATGAGGGGTGCGGAGCACCATCGATCCCCACACATGGGAGGCTGTGATTGGGCCCAGGGAGCAGCGGGCCACACATCACTGGAGAACCAAGCCTTCTGTCGCGCTCTCTGCACCTCGTCCACTCTTCACCACACACACACATATCAGGCCTCAAATGTATCCAGCTTTTGCGCTGTGGTTATGTAACTCAGCCCTTCAGTGTCTTCATGACAGGCTGAAATCCCAGTCAAGCATCCACACATGCTTTTGAAACGTAATTGAGTGCCTCTCAGAAGCTTATACAATGTCTGTCACTTCACAGTCTAATTGTAGCACGCACAAATAGAGTCTATGCTTACCCTAGACAATTCTACATCTTATTTCAGCTCTTCCTTTCTAAAATCTGCAATTAACAGTCAACATGCAAATCTGTGATCTCCTCATAATGGGACAGTTTATATGACATCTGACACGCTGTGAAAGTGACTCTCACACACACACACACACACACACACACACACACACACACACACACACACACACAGAGAGACTGATGTTTTTAAATAGTTTGCTCATGTTTATTTATTTGTTCAAGACAGTTCTAGGATTGAAAATAGTTTCTAGGATTTTGTCTGTGCTAATCTCTATTTTAGCTGCTGAGCATAAGTGCTGCATTAAAGATTTTCTTAGGCAATGAGAAAATATTTTATGTTTTAGGTTTGAGTCTTATGCTAGAAAATATGTATTACAGAAAGTTAAGCATTGCATGACTATTGTTTGACTATTGACTATGTATGTAACACTTTTTACAGAAAGATGACATAAGAGAGCTTCAAATTTCTGGGAAAATAAACATGATCAAAAAACAGCCAGCATATACTTCAAAAATGTTGCTTGTCAACCTCAACTACAGTCAGGACCATTTATTTAGACAGTCACATTTTTTATTATTTTAGCTACTGACCAAAACATATTCAAGTTACAGTTATATAATATGGGATTAAAGTGCACACTCTGAGTTTTAATTTGAGGTTATTTTCGTCACAATTGGAAGACAGGTTAAGGAATTACAGCTCTTTAATATGTACATCCCCCTTTTTCAAGGAAACATGTAATTGGAGAGTTGACTCAAAAGCTTTATCATGGACAGGTGTGGGCTAGATAAAGCAGATAAAGGGTCTGGAGTTGATTCTAAGTGTATCGTTTGCATTTGGAAGCTGTTGCTGTGAACCACATCGTGCGGTCAAAGGATCTCTTCATACAAGAGAAACATACTATTGTCAGGCTTAAAAAACAAAACAGATCCATCAGCGAGAGAGAGAGAGAGAGAGAGCAGGAACATTAGGAGCAGCCAAATCAACAGTTTGGTTAATTCTGAGAAAAAATACCGCACTGGTGAGCTCAGAAACATAAAAAGACCTGGATGTCCACAGAAGACAACAGTGGTGATGATCGGAGAATCCTCTCCATGATGAAGAAAAACCCTTTCATACCATCCAGCCAAGAGAAGAACTATCTCCAGGAGGCAGACGTGTTTACAATCAAGAGAAGACTTCACCAGAGCAAATACAGAGGCGATAGATTAGACTTTGCAAAAAAAAAACATCTAAAAGAGCCAGAGCACTTCTGGAAAAGCATTCTTTGGACGGCTGAAATTAAGATCAACCTGTACCAGAATGAAGGAAAGAAAGAAGTCTGGAGAAGGCTTGGAACAGCTGATGATCCTCAGCACAGAAATCATCTGTGAAACATGGAGCAGTGTGATGGTGTGAGCATGCATGGCTTCCAGTGGCACTGTTTATTAATGATGTGATCTAATTAAGATTTAAGCTCATTTCTTGGTTATGACAGCCAATCACATTCCCGGCTGCAACCAAGAATCTTATGCTATGGCCAATCAGTGCTTGTATCACTACCTTGATTCTCCCTAGTCACAAGAAAGAATTGATCAATAAACGTCAAGACCCCTGTAGACTTGCAGCCTGGAGAAGATGATTACATGATGACTAACTTCTGACCAACATTTGCAAAGCAAGTCAGTGTTTTGTCAATAAAGAGCCAACTATATATTTAGTTGTTTTAAATGAATAACCTGTAGCTCAGACTAGCTTATACTATATTAAATTAATACAAAACATTTGCCACTTGTGTGTTCCCGTTTAGTTCCTGTTTGCCCTTATTTGGTTTGGACCCTGTTCCCATTATGTTCCCTGATTAGTTCATCATTTGTTTCCAGCTGTGTTTTATTAATTTCCTCGTTTACTCCAGTGTTCTTAAGTCCTGTGTTTACCTGTATCTGACGTCCACTGTTATGTAATTTTATGTGCTCCGTGTCTCCTACATTCCCTGTGTTCCAGCTATTGTATCATTAAAATACTGTTTTGTTTACAAACAGTAAACAAACTCTAAGCACATAGCTTAGAGTTTCACCAAAGTATTCATAGAGGTTTTGGTATTTGTTGCACTAATTCTAAATGTATAATGGTCACATTGAAAGACATAAATACAAATGTATCTTTTTCATGTGGTCCCAGTGGACCAATTATCCACAGACACTGATCTTCCAACATCTGAACACTTAACATGATGTAAGGGCCCAGTTTCTTTTTTGATATACTGTAAACGACCATAGTACAGTTACTATGTTGTTGTTTTTGTGTGTAGTTCCTCTACTGTGCTCCAGGGGGCCCAATAGGATTTTCTATGTTAAGGTATAGATAACTGTATATGGAGTTCAGATTGAGAAACTAAGGTTTTCAGCTCAATCATGAAAGTGTTTCAGTATATTTTGTACTGTGTAATTTTGCACTTTGTAAATAGTTAAACTAGTAGTGAAAATATGGGCTAAATGCTAATGCTGGTTGTTTGTTTTGTAGAAGAACTCTTTTGGTTTCTGTCTCTCAGTTTTCTTCTATACCCTGAGTGCCTCATCAATGAACTAAGAAATAAGTTCACCTAAACTCTGCTCATCGTGGGACAAAGCAACATCAAAGAATTACCACGCACTCTATGTTTTAAGAACTCGGACTGACAATTGTTTATGCTACTCTTGCTATCAGACTATTGGATTTGTTCACCTTCTATCATCATAGAGGACTTCAGTGTTCAGATTCAGTGCATGCCTCGGTTTAGAGACAAGTATTCTTTCAACAAGTTACATTTTGTTATTTTTTTATTTATTTTGATAAATGATAAACATGATGGGTAATTTTTGTAATCGAAAATACTTTATTGACTGTTTTTCATGCACACGCTGTAGTGATCTGTGGGTAGCCTTTATTTTATATAAACACTTTGTAATGACCTGCTGTGTTTTGCATCGTTTTCAGTTGAGGGACCCCCTGCCCTAAATTATTTTGTGATTATTTATGTTGCCCTTTTGAAAAATTTCACTTGGACGGTTACAATACATTTACATCTGCGTAAACACATTCAGGGTTATGTTGGCTGTGCATTCATTTGAATATTTGTATTCATTGCTGCTATCAAAAGTTCCTAAATTATCATTTTAGGATTCTGTTGGTCCTGATAATATTGAGGGGTATGGAGCCGTGCAGGATGTGACAGGACTTTTAGTTAGGCTCAGAGACAACTGTCTGGCCTTGACTTGAGAAGAGAGCATTGAGATGATCACCCTTTGGCAAGCATTGGGTTAGTATGCCAAGAAGAAGACATTTACCCACCACATCACCAAACCACCCTAAAACAGGGACAATTCAGGGCCACTACGAAGATTGTGGCACCAGGTATGGAGAACACCAAAAGGTATGCAAAACTTAGGGTCTTGATTGTCTATAGTTTTGTATAACAATATACAGTATCTAATATAACTGAAACTGGTTGAAATGTCACCTCCAGCTTTAATTTTTCATCAAGGATTCAAACTTAGCCTAGTTATAACTTAAATTATTAGTTGTGATTTACATTTAATGCTGACTTTTTGTTATATTGCTAAGCAAGTTAAGTTGTAGATATTAAAAATGTACATCTAGACAACATAAAGCAAAACAGAAAAATAGATAAGGGAAAATACAACAATAAAAATGACAGGTAAGGATCACACATTAAAAACAATTTCACATTATTAATATGCATTCTGTTGTGATTTGCAGGTAATTCGCTGGGGCTCATAATCCAGCACAGTGGCCTGACTGCAAGCGAGTGGTGGAGGCCATCTTCACAAGGCTCTGTGCTCTCTACCCAAAGGCAGTGCGCTGTGACAGAGTGAGCGTGTCCTGCTTCACAATAGCCAGGTTTCCATCCAAAGTTGTGAATTTATCTTGAGCACAAAATTGGAATATCGTGTAAAACATTTGCAAACGTGCACCGTTTCCATCCAACGAGTCAAAGAGAACAAAATCATCACTTCCTGGTATAAATAGCCTATAGAAAACTAGGATAAGCTACTGAATATAATCATTTTCATATATGAAGAATGTATTGCACCTCAGAGCGAGCAGACGAAACAATAAATGCTGTCATTGCTTTCAGAGGTGAATGCTGCTGTTTGGAAACACAGTTGTGTAAGACCATTATACAGAAATACTTTGATGACAGGCATTTCAGAATGACCCAAACAACATTTCAGATGCTGCGAACGAGACCGGTCTGCTGCAAGTCAAGTTATCCCATCTCATAGCGCAAAGTCACATTACTTTTTTGATGTGCTTGGAGGAATTTATTCGCAAAATGCATTTCCATCTCCCTTTATTCGCATTAACCCTTTTTTGCACAAATCAAAATCCACCTCAATCGAGTGTAAAAACTTTTTGTGAATTAAGGGATTTTTATTTGAAATTTGGCGTTTCCATCACTAATTTCTCATGTGATACTTCAAAATGCACATTAAAACAGGGTGATGGAAACCCAGCTAATGGTAGCACATACGAGAGTGCATCCTCGCCAATGCTAAGGTGATGAGCAAGACCACTATCCAGCTGCCAGATTGTTACCGCTAAGCCTAAACTTAAAGCAGCTGAGGGCTACACAGAGGGTTCAAGCGGTTGTTTTCTTCTCCATTATAAAATATAAGATGTATTGCTCACTTCATAGTCTTCAACAGACTGCAAGAATCCATAATCCATAATACAATGTTCATCTCAATGAATTAGCCATTTTACAAAAGCAATAATACATGAGACGAGGGCGTAATCAATTGCTATAGGAAAAGAAAAACAGAAAATGACAACCCACCAGCTTCTTAAAATAGCTCTTTCAGCATGGTATTTTTATTTATTTGTTTGGTTAATGTTTGATTTATAGAACAATTTACACGTCTCCAAAAATGACAACTGTCTCTAAAGTGTATAATAAACATATGGTAAATTTACCTTGTTATTTATTTGTGTTTTTTTATTATTATTTTTTATATGTCAAAATTGCAAGACTATGCTATATGTTTGTTTTAAATTACTATTTATTATAATCTTCTTAGGCTGATATGTCAAAACTGCACTGCAAAGTTTTTTGTTTTTGGTTTACTATTTATTATTTTAAATTGATGTCAAAAATGACACTGCTGTTCTAAATGTTTTATGGACTTTAAAAATCTATGCAAATAAAAGGGTTGTTAATCTTTACCCTCACATTATTGTTATTGTGCCTATTTGTATTCTCACAATATTTGTACATGTAAACCGTCCATCCGTAAAAGTACGTTGACTTTCTGCAAGAGAGCACCCTCCAGTGTCCGGTATGAACGAAACATACATAATGTAACGGTGGCACACCCAAAAAATAGGAAGTTTAACTAAGATTCAATTCTTATAATTTCAGATACTGATTTGGGAGCCAGGTAGATTTCAATCTACCAATTAGAATGTAAAATTTGGGTTTAGTTTACAACCAGGATAACTCAAACCACCAATTACACAAAAAATTTCAATACAAAAACAAAATAATAATGCATCAAAAAAGGTTGCTGTAATTGATATATTGTTCAATGCTCATCAGAACAGTACAATTTACACAATCTCAAGGTTCACACTGTAAACCGAGTAATTTGAAGACGTGTCAACCCAATACTTCATGTCAAACAATAGTCTATGGAAAAAAACATCAATTTCCAACAAAAACAACTTCAAAGAAGCACAGCCCTATTGGACTTTGTTTCAATAATCACAGTATTCAAAGATCATCAGTTCAAAATTTTCAGTTCTCAAAAAATACCCATCAACAAAAGTCATCAACAATGAAACACTTAAGTTCGTGTAAATGTATGTTTGCTCATTGATCGCGTGTGCGTGCGTGTGGGTGTGTCTGTATCTGTGTGTGTGTGTGTGTGTAAATGCTGCCTGACGGCTGCGTTGAGAGACTTGTGGGAAGACGAAGAGGAGTACGTGGTTTAGAGAGTACCTGAGTCGTCGTCGCTTTTAGAATCAGCACGTGGTGAGAGCAAAACTGAAAGTGCAGCGGATACTCCGTCTTTTGTCCAGTGAACGAAGAACACGCCTTGGGTTGGGAAACCCGCATGAGATCCGGCAACGCGCTGCAGGTGGCATCGGCGTCAGAGTCGCGAGTCAGACCAAGCCCGGCAGACAAACCATTCGTCCGTACCAGGAACAGGAACAGGCAACACTCCGTTCAATGACCAGGCCACGCTCTGCAGTCCGTATCAGGATGAATTCGATAGTGCGGCAAGCATTCCTTTGTTTGGCATTATTAATCTTCTCGTGCATCTGATTCACAACGGGTCTCGCTCAGTGGCAGCGGCGGTAAGCAACACTCAACCACTCACTCTTTTAACCACACCTCTTTACGTAACTCCCTTTTTGTGTAACCCCCATTTCTCTTTCCTCTTCCTCTTTTATTCACAGAGCTCCACTTACGATTCTGTGACATCAGCTTTTGTCTCTTTCGTGATTGGAAAATTAGTTCATTGAGGTGCGGTTCGTTGCGAAATGAACTCGTCACAATAACGTGAGTTTTTATGTTGGAAAGTTCCCAAATTAAAATGCGGGGGACAATGATGATGACACATGTGTACACCAGCAGTGTCAAACGGACACATTCGCAAACCCATGTCGCTGTGCCTCTTCTAGTAACTCTACCATGACTGACAGGCGCTGGCCTAGAAACAAAAACCCTCTCTCATGTCTCTCTATCGCTCTAGGCAAGGCCTTCCCAGCTACTTTGGTTCTTCATCTGTCTGTCGGCTAAGATGGGCGAAAAGTGGGACATTCTCTTCTCCTTTGGCGAACACTTATCAATATGGATGGCCAAGGTTAGGCATTCTTCAAGACTTGAACACGAGTCTTTACTGACTAGTTCATCCTTCACAACCTCAGAAAGGCCACCGTAGAAGGTTGAGACAAGAGCCTCTGAATCCCATCTTCTCTCAGATGCCTACAGAATTCAAAAGGAAAAGGAAAGGATGTGACGTGTGGCCAAGTAATGTGTCCCATATTTGGAATTTGTGCTCTGCATTTCACCCATCCAAGTGCACACACACACAGCAGTGAGTAGTGAACCAACACACACACACATTTCGTTCATACACACTGCGAACACACACCCGGAGCAGTGGGCAGCCATTGCTGTGGCATCCGGGGATAATGGTATAATCAGTCCTGAATTGATCCCCTGACATTGGTCTAGTAGCCGTCTTGCTTCTCAGATGCAAAGGAAGAAGTTCAAAAACGAGAGAAACTTGAGTCAGGAAACCGGGCTTCCCATCGTAACACTGAGGAGCTGGGATCTTGGGTTCCTGGAACATTGGTGCAACTAGGGGTTAAGGGTCTGGGGCTGGTTATACCAAAATGTATTGAGGCAAGCATGCTTGGAGTTGTTGCAGAGACTCTCTGATCTGGTTTACAGCATTTGTCCGCCTCATGTGATCCAAACAAGACTACCTGTTTACTAATGGCACACTAACCACTACACTATGAAGCAGTGAGGACCAAAATTTTCAGAGTCACAAGAGGCAGGACTTGAGCAAGATAAACAGTTTAAAAGCATGTCTGAAAAGATGCACGATGACTTGATGCAGATGAACATGTCCAATGACCAAAAAATAATTCAAGTCAAAAAGCAGGTCAAATTATCTGGATAAAAGTATTTCAAAGTATTCCAAGCATGGGTTACAAAAGAATAGGAATTCACCAGAGACCTGTCTTAACACAATAACTTCAAGACTGAGAAAAGAACAAACAAATGCAGGCCTTATATACGCACACGCACACACTAACCAGCCAGGCACAGGTGATATCACCAAACCAACAACCAACAGGGCATCAGGTGGAAGCATTGAAAGTTAGTGCTCTCAGTTTCCCTCTGCTGGACAGACCGTGGTGTGACATAAAACAGTTACAAATGTAACCCAATAAAGCTCCAGAGCAGAACCATCAATACCCTCTTCAGACATGAAAATAAATACATTCTTAAAAATGAAAGGGTAGCAGGAGCACATTAATCCTAAATTAAACAATCACTGCGTAAGAACTAGTTTGTGACCAAATGTAGGTTTCCATAAATTAAATAAAACAAATTTGATTGATAAATTTTCTCACAACAGCTTGTTGAATGATTGAGTTTGAGAAATACAGTCAACTTACAGACTGTTTCAATTTGAATTATTCTGAAACAGGGTTGTGCACAAAATATGTTGCCAAAGTAAATTACATTATATACTAATTTTTGAGTTAAGAAAGTCATCAGTTCACAGAGAAATACAGACCAGGGAAAGAGAGATTGGCAGGTCATCATGGTTTTCTTTGGATAGTCCGTCATGGAGGTTTGAGATCATTGTTCTTATGATGCCATGAGCCAATCAGCATTGTTATGACGTCATTTTCCCATATCCATCTTTTAGTTTAAACTGATATTTCCCCCTGAAATGATGATACAACAGAGAGAGGAAAAGAGAATTTATTGAACAAATTAATAAAGCATAAGCTACAGCTTAAAGAAAACACATCAGACAGCATATGTGTCCCCTTTAATAGCCGTGTCAAATGTTGCCGTACACATTTTCCCATCCCATTTTCTGTCATTTTTCATTAAATATTTCATTTAATTTACCCCCCCAGTAAAACTTGACGCATCAGTTTAAAGTGGTTATACTATGATGTTACAACTCAGCCCATGTTACAGTCATCTCCGGGCTCCCAGATGCATGTATTAAGTCAACAAAGAACACAAAGACTCTTTACAGATCCACTGAAGGTGTAACAATAGGTTGTCATACAGTTTTTTTTGACAAACAGTTGTTTCAGGCCTGTAGTGGTTAATTAAGGTAAGAGAGACTTATAATTATATAGACATACTAATCATCCTGGGCTTACAAGAATAAGATCTGGCCCACACAGATACACAACCACACTTTTAAATATACACTGAAAAGACAAGTCCATTACTGAAAAGTCAGTTATGTGCGATATGACAAGATATGTGTTTCCTTGTCTGTTTCACAATTTCTGCAGATAATTCCATGTGTTATTATTTTGATTAGGCTTTGCCTTTCCACATCAGCTCATTATGTTTCTTATTTAGCATTTTTCTAAAGAGTTTACCCGGGTTTACCTCAGTATTCAGTTCGTGTTTACTGCGGCTGTGGGCTGAAAAGGTCAGGACCCCTTCGTATTTGCTAGTTGTGACATTACCATGATGACCAGCATGCCAATGAGGCCAAATGCTGCATGTTTCTTATTAGCATAATAGACAAGGTACGCTGTCCGAGGCCGTACCCTCATTTACAGTGAGTTTGGTTGACACATTTTACATTTATTTACAAGTATGCATTTAGCAGAAGCTTTTATCCAAAGTGACTTACAAAAGAGAAACAAAGCGATTCTCGTTAAGTAACTATTGTAGTACACAATACTAGGTAATAATCCTCAGTGTTAAACTAAGTGGATTGCTTTATATGATTAAAACTTTAGAGAAATTTGAGGAGAGCATGAGATTGTTATTGCATTATAGGTAATAAAGAGATCATACTTTCTTTCTGTCCAAATCAGAAATATATTTCAGAGTTTCTTTATTTCATACCCGTAGGTAAATTAGGTTTCAATTAAGAAGTTCAGGCACTTTCTCACAGATATAATAAATAATAAAATACAGAAAATCCCACAATAAGACATCGTTACACAATAAAACATAAATACCACCCCCTAGATCATCTTATTACTGTTTATGTGATTAATAACTGCTGGAACAAAGCTATTCTTGCATCGTTTCATTGTACAATGCTGTACTCTCAGCCGTCGATTAGACGGAAGATACTGGAACTCATAATACAAAGGATGGTGCCTGTCTCTTAAGATTGAAGCTCCCACTCGCTGTACCTGCCTAATATACAGCAAAGCAGGGTTAGGTAACAGCTCCCCAATCAACCTACTGGCCCATTTCGCAATTTGATCAATAGAGTTCTGGCTTTTTAATGATAAATTCCCATACCAGGACACCAGACAAAATTCACTGATTCGATGTACGCGTGATAAAACATAATCAATAATGTTTTATCAATGTGAAATTTGCACGATTTCCTTTTAAAGAACAATCGCTGATGCCCTTTTCTACACACAGCTTCACAGTTAGCTTCAAAACGCAGCTTTGAATCAATTATTGTCCCCAGGTATTTGTATGATTGCACACTCTCTACAGTTTGACCCTTAATGTATGTGACCTTATGCATGGGAACGTTCTTTCTAAAATCAATTATCATGTCTTTAGTCTTCAATACATTCAAGTGAAGGTAGGACTTCTCACACCTCTCTAGAAAGTCACTGATGGCTGGTCCTGACCAGTCTCACCATTCTGAAGCAGACTAATAATTGCAGTATAATCTGCATACTTCAGAATAGTACAATTCTCCCAATTACTTTGACACATATTCGTGTAGAGTATGAACAATAAAGACGAAAGTACACATCATTGTGGGGAGCCAGTGGAGGAAGTAACCGGTCCAGAGAATGTATTGTTTATTTTTACTCTTTGCGTCCTATTAGTTAGAAAGTCTAAGATCCATCCAATAAATTATAACTCAGTTTAAATTGTTCTAAGATCCTACCTATTAAGACACGAGGTTGAATTGTATTAAAGGCAGAAGAGAACTCAACAAATACAACTCTCGAAACAGTCCGTTCCCCTCCAAATGCCTAATCAGTAAGTGTAGCAAAGTGACGGTGGCATCTTCTACACCTCTTTTAGGTCCATAGGCAAACTGCATTGGATCTAACAAACACTCAGGTGACCGTAATATTTAATCTTTCACACATCTTTCTGAAATGTTCATTACTACTGTTGTAAGAGCCACCAGTCTAAGGTCATTAACATCTTTGGACAGCCCAGTTTCGGGAAAGGAACAACCATTGCATCTTTCCACACACTTGGAACATGCTGTACTCTCAAAGGCATATTAAAAATACTGTGAAATACAGGACTTAATTATTTTGCACTAAATTTGAGTACACACCCACAGATGTTGTCAGGTCCACAAATCTTGTTTGCCTGAACTGAAAGAAAGGCCCTCTGCACATCTTTTTAATTTATACAAAAGTGCAGGATATCATCAAGCTTGTGCCGTAGGTCCTGAATTTCCCCACTAAAAGCACTTGTATCAAAACTGTTGTAAAAACCATTCAAAGCATTTGCAAATTCTACGTCTGAGTCATATCCTTTCAAGAAGATTTGATTGTTATGTTTTGGACTACCATGCCCTATTATACTTTTCATACTGGACCAGGCCGAGCCCAACATATTAGCAAGCATTTTACTCTCTAGTCTCGCTTTATAGTTATTTTTTGCCCGTAGGATTTCTACCTTCAGCTCTCTGGTGGTGGCTTGTTTACTCAAATCAATAAAATCACCTTGTTTAAATACCCATCTCTTATTTTCTAT
Organism: Oxygymnocypris stewartii; assembly: GCA_003573665.1. NCBI lineage: Eukaryota > Metazoa > Chordata > Actinopteri > Cypriniformes > Cyprinidae > Oxygymnocypris > Oxygymnocypris stewartii. Next base: position 103,882 of record QVTF01004614.1, on the reverse strand, counting down.
TTTTGATTTAACAGATTTGGTCACCCATGGCTTATTATTTGGGTACACTCTCACTCTCTTATGTGGAATTATCATATCTCTACAAAACTCGACATAAGAACATGTCACGTCAGCGAGTTCATCCAGATCATCACCACAGTTTTTTCTAAACACATTCCAGTCTGTACAATCATAACACTCTTGTAAACGGAGCACAGATTCCTCAGTCCAGACTTTTGCATCCTCCGTTTGTACTTTCTCTCTCCTTAAAACTGTCTTATATATGGGCATTAGAAACATGCAGTTGTGATCAGCGGAGCCTAATGGAGGTAGTGCATGTGATTTTTAGGCCTCCTTCACAGACCCATAACACAAATTCAGCGTTTTATTCCATTTGGTAGGGCAGGTAACATACTGATGATAATGCGAGAGTACTTTTTTCAATTACACATGGTTAAAATCACCCAATATAAAACTCGGTGCTTCAGGTGCAAACCACTTTCTGTCCAATCAACAGACCATTACCTTGTTAACACACAGTACTAAAGCCAAAGTCTCTAAGACAAGTCATGTCACTCGACGGCCATCTTTGAAACGCCTCTCAGGCACGCAAGTGCAGCTCCTATCTCTTTGAATGGGGAAACATCAAATTATCCAAAACTGTTCACTAAGCTTACAATTCAATGTAATATTTGAAATCACCAAAGAAATCTGACAACAACTGGATCATAAACATTGTTTCTATAGCAACCGGGACTTCTAATGGCAGTTACAGTGATGTGCTGACTTTACCGATTAGCGATTGGCTCTTTCATTCAGAAGGCGGGGCTTCCTGCGGTTCAGCGGCCATATTGAGCATTGTATTTTCCCCATTCAAAACTATAGGAGTGACACGTCTTGGGTATTCTAGTCTTTGCTAAAGCTAAGCACCTTGTAGTCTCAGACGTCACGCCCATGGACCGTTGACTAAACATCTGATACATATGGTACACTTATCTGGAAACACTTCAGGAGTGTTGAAGTCGTCATTGGTTGAATTATACAGGATTTCCAGGAGACGTGTATGTCGCGTTCTTTATCGTTCCGCCTGGAAACAAAGATGCCGTGGCACCAAACCCCCTCGCGAAAGAAGAAACCCATCATGCTTACAAATGTGATGACGAATGCTTATCAGGGTCAACTTAACGCTGGAATTTCAAAAGTAGGTCAAATATTTAAAGTTCGTGGCATAAAATCTTTAAAATACATCCGAGAGTTTCACACACCGGTCTGTTATTGTGGCAACTTTCCAAGCCCTGAAACATGATGCTGAATGAAATGAACTGTGATTGGTTGTTTGACATGTCGGTCAAATGGCCTCATGGGCGGGCCTTGGCCAATGAACGTGGCCATCTCGTCCAAACCTTCAGCCGACAGTTTGACGGTCTGGTTACGTGAGACTAAGCACCTTGCAGGGAGATAAACATCAGCCAGTCAATCAGATTTTAACTGCTGATTTTCACGTTTTTGTTTGCATGGGCAGAGACATATTTTTTTCATATGAATATTCACAAAACAAGGGTCAGATAAATGGGAAGTGTACTCACCACATTTCTAACTTGATTTTTTATTTCATACACATTCATTGTTAAATGTCATTCATTTGTAGTTGTAGAGTGCATTTAACAATAGGATTGATTGGTATACATCCCTTATCATACCTTCAATTGGTCAAGTGGATTCTATTAATCATGACTCTACATACCAATTAAAAAAAGTGTGAACAAATATTGATTTTAAAAGGTCATCCTTGTCTCTTCCTAATTGGCTCGGCTAACTGTGAGTTTTGATACTGTAACTGGTTTCTGTCTTAGCATGTCAGGCGCACTGATAAATGATTTATGATTTAAATGTGACAAATACAGAAGTATAGTTCACTGTTAGGGCATTCCGATGCCTAATGAATGATCAATTGCAGCTGCTATTGTAAAACTTTAAAATAACATTTTGCTCAAGTAGTGTCACTGAAATAGTTTCTAAATGAATGGCCTTTGTTCTCTTAAACCTAGGTTTAGTATGTAAACACAACCTTAAGCCTAAGTGTCAAGCCTCAGCATACCACTCATCCTGCACCGTTTGAAAACATGAATGAGAACTCAAATCTTCTTCTTGAGGAGAAGAACTAAATATTTCATCTGACAGATAACCAATTGGGCAAAAAGTTTAGATGAAAGTTAAAGTAAAATGTAGAGACTTACCAGGGTTGGCCTTGGGGATGGTGGGATGCTGACATAAGTATCATACAAGCAAGTTTTACACTGGGACACTCACATACTGAACATTTTCTTCCCAAAATGAGAAACAAAGTTCTCAAATCTCAGATTCACGTTCATAATCAGAGGCAGACAAAGCGAAACAATGAGATGTCTGGAGTGACAATGTAATTTGTCATGCTTTGGCAGTCTTGTAGACACCTGATCTAATTAAGCCAAAACAGAGCTGAAAATATGACAATGCACTTAATGTGTCACAATAATCTGTCAAATAACAGGTTTGTTGAACAATTTTTTACTTATTAAATAGTGCATATTGAAAGGCGTCATTGACAATGTCACTATTTATGTCATTAAAGTCACTAAAGTGTCCCAAATAAGTGATTGCTCAAGAGGCTTATACGGTTAGTGACACGAACTGGTTTAAACCCGTCTTTGTCCTTCTGCTAATCTCACATATGCTGATTAACGGCCTCTGTGCCAGCATACATTTTCCTTCTGTGCACAACATTTGTCAAGTAACTCTATAATCATAACAAAATATTTTTAATATGACGTATGCTTGTTCAATAAAAAAAAATCTTAGGGGTTCACTTAATTTTGAGTATAAATCATATTTTGTAAGTGTTCGTTAACAACAATTTTATTGCATTTTTTCTCAATGAAACATGTTGAAATGTCACTAATGAATTGCTCCAAAGAGACTAAATTGGCTGTATGACGGCTTTGTTAGTACTGTCATACAGTTTTAATGAAATATGTTCCTGTTACAACCCTGTGGTTGTTCTGTTTACTCTGCTGTGTTGGGGCTGTCTGTTTCTGCTCTCCCTAGGGAAAACCATCCGATTGGCTCCTGCAGGCTGATTGTTTCTCTCTCCTGATTGGTCTACAGAACTTTAAAAGTCACGACATCACTTCCTCAGGAGCAATGATTTGCCATCTTGTGATCTGAGCAGTTAGTTTTGTATAGTGCAGAGTTTTGGTGAGAGGTTGTATTTAGAGAGTTGTGAGATTGTGAGTACTGTTTGCTTTGTTTGTTTTGTGTTTGTGTAGCGGAGTGGAGTCGGAAAGGGACACTTTAAATTTAGCTGACTACGCCACCCTGTATACCAGGGAAAACTATAAATTGATCACATACAAAGGGCACAGGAATGTGGTTTCAAAAGCAGAGGCCGGAGATGTGGATACCAAAGTATAAAAGCTTTATTTCACAATATTCAAATACTAGTCTTAAAAAAAACATTAGAATGTGGACCAGAGTAAATTACACAACATGGGAAACAGAAGAAAGGAAACCGAGGCTTACCTATGGCAGGTAGGCCAGTTTAATGAGCACAAGGCTCTTATCAAGCACGAAGATCTTTCCACCAAGTGCCCAGGTCTCACTACACCACAATCATACACACACACACACACACACACACACACACACACACACACTATAAGATCAAGCCTAAACACACTACACTCCGTGACAACCCACCACCACACACGAGGGCCAGCTAGCAACCTGCCTGGAAGCCTCGGTTCCTACAACACAAAACAAACAGAGTTAACCGAATAAATCTCACAAAACGAAAATAACAAATTGTACAAATGCTTAACACTTAAATGAGAATTACAAAACGAAATTCAGACACCTGCCATGAGGTAAAAGAACACCTCATCCAACAGAGGCAGATGTTTACCCCAATTTCATATAAACATACCAATAAAGAAACCAAAAAAGCAAATACCAACTAAAGACAATATAATAAACAAAGCAATATAAACAAATTAATAAATTTGGAAAACTACTTAAATATAAAAAAGACAAAAATACCAAACAGGGATGAATAAATCAACAATAAATCTGCCAAACGGAAACGATGAGCCACGCAAACCCACGCCGAAGCGCAGGATTAAATCTCCGGAATTAACTCCAACAAAGCAGCAGCATCAAAGATTGTTGCCCCGCAGACTGCACTATGTACAATGGATCCTCGATCAACTATTCCTCCTTCATGTTGTTGTTGTTGTCATAGCCACGAGTCTGGTCGAACACACAAACGGACATCAACACGGCGAACAGACACAGGATTTACAGCAGACGCATGTTGAATAAGAAAGGCAGCCGCCAACCAACCACTATGATGTTGAATAACCACTGTGAAACAGGAAAAGCCAAAAACCGGAATGGGCGGCCCTCGGGCAGTGACGCACAATCGGTGCTCTAACCTACGGTGCCTTAAAAGCCCCCTTTTATGCACCCGTGAAAGTATGTGATTGGACAACTGATGCATTGGTGGCGTATTTAAAGAAACGACTCACCCACTATTCATCCCACTACATTTGGTTTTATCAAAGATATACTGGTTTATTTGACCCATTTGCCAGTTTGACACTGATTTTTGGATTGCCCTCTAAACTTGGTTTTTGCTTGGCTTTGTAAATAGTTTTGAAAATATTGTAAATACTAAATTGGGATAGTAGGGAGTCTGATGCCGTTTTTGTTTGTGAATACTTTTGTTCTCTGTTTTTGGAGTTAGGGAGTTAGGATAGTGAATTGTATTTTTATTTTATTTTTGGTTAGGCAAGGTAGAGGTTTAAAACCCAGAACATTTTGTTTGTTATTTTGGCCTTGTCGGCTCCTGAACTTAAACTCCCAATAAACATGTTGTTGAAAATCTTTCAGTTCGTGTTAGTCTTTTCATGTTGTGCTTCTTCCCTAGATGGGGCGTAACAGTTCCCCAGGCCAAAGCGAGCGCTGTGGTCGGTTAAATGACTGGTTTGTTGCGATCAGTGGTGAGGCGTGATACGAGCTAATAGGGAGAATGAAAGAAGCTGACCTTCAGCACTGACGGCACTGCAACGTTTGCTGAATTCTCGGTCTAATTCCAATCATCTCTCAGTCATTTAGGCAAGTCCTCAATCAGTCTCGGCCAATTAAAACACTCTTCATGTTGAGCTGCACTTACCAACACTAATCTATAAACATGGCTTGCTGTGGTCCCGATCCATAGTTTTGTCCACCAATGAAATGATGAATGGATTTCCTGCCTCCTCACTAAACATTCCTGAATTAATTAAGTTGGCTTGTGAAAGCCAACTTACTGAAATCCTATTTAAACTTCTTTAAATAACATGATTTATCATGTTGATAGCTAATCATGTTATCAACATGCTAATCATGCTAACAACATGCTAATCATGCTAGCAACATGCTAATCATGCTAAAAACATGATAATCATGCTAGCAACATGCTAATCATGCTATCTACATGTTAGCAACATGCTAATCATGCTAAAAACATTCTATTTCTATCTATGTATCTATCTATCTATCTGTAATCTGACCCTATCTATCTATCTATCTATCTATCTATAATCTGACCCCATCTATCTATAATCTGACCCCATCTATCTATCTATCTATCCATCTATCTATTTATAATCTGACCCCATCTATCTATCTATCTATAATCTGACCCCATCTATCTATCTATCTATCTATCTATCTATCTATCTATCTATCTATCTATCTATCTATCTATCTATCTATCTATAATCTGACCCCATCTATCTATCCATCTATCTATCTATCTATCTATCTATCTATCTATCTATCTATCTATCTATCTATCTATCTATCTATCTATCTTCCAGCTGGTAAGGCGGGTTTCTCAGAATGGTCTTTTTAGTGAAGCCAGTTGACCAAGAATATCTTGGTTAAGCTAGAGAAGCCACCTGCTTGTGGCATCAGCACACCACTATCCCATGTTGTGAGCTATCACCCAAAACACAACATTCCAGTCACATGTCAGTGACCAGATACACATGAACCTGGCATGATATGTCTTAAGGAAACAAGGTTGAATATGTGCACACATGGATTAGGACAGCAGACTGCTGATAATCCTTGGGAGCAGGGCTAGTGCTCTAGTGCTCCCAGAATGAGGAAACTCTTTATATGAGAACAAACCAATGAAATGCACCAATCCTCTCTGCCACCTGCAGTCTTAATGGGGTTATTCGTCCCTTTTACAGTAAGTGTCTTTTAATGCAGTCTCTCCCCAGGGTAAATAATGAAAAAGGGAACAACATTACTCTCTATCCACCTTATGTTTAAGCATGGAAACTTCCAGTTTATTAGCTGCTAAAGGGAAATAACAAGAAGAATAACAAAGTGCAGTAGAGTGTATATTTGTCTAGTTAAACTTAATAATGTCACATTATGGTGGTGCATGTCGTAGGAGAACAAACTGAAAGTCTGTATTTCACAATCTGACAATGGACATGCAGGAGAATCACAAGATAAATGCTCCCACATATAACATTATGAAACCAAACAATGAACAGAAGGAATTCAGGGCTTAAATACACAAGCAAAGTAATTAAAAGAACTAGGAACAGGTGAGGAACAAAGGAACTAAAAGCCATGGAAACAAACAAAGAACTAGAACTCAGGCAAAGCAGAACAGGTAACAGAATGAAAACTGAACCAACACAGAACCAAGACATAACAAATACAGTTCAACTATATTTTCCAAGAAAATGTAATGTAGTAAGTACTAATATAAATGTACTAATCTATACTACAAGTAAACTTGAGATATCCTGCTAGATTACTAGTTATAGTGTATAGCTCTATACTTCTAGACAAATTTTTAGTTTATGACAGCGCACTTTGAAGTGTACTCTCAGTAATACTTTAGGGTCACACTTTATTTTAAGATCCAATTCTTACAACCCAGCTAACAATTTTACGTTATAAAAACATTCCCGTAACGTTCCCATTAAGTTATAAAAACGTTATGTTTGAATGTTATTAGAACGTTCAAAACGTCCAGTTTTTTAGACGTTGTATTAACTTTCTTGTTTGGTTATAATAACGTTATTCAAAACGTTTTTAGAACGTTTCAGTTTTTTGTTATATTAATGTTATAAGAACGTTATTTAAAACGTTTCAGTTTTTTGTTATATTAATGTTATAAGAACGTTATTTAAAACGTTTTTAGAACGTTTCAGTGTTTTGTTATATTAATGTTCTAAGAACGTTATTTAAAACGTTTCAGTTATTTGTTATATTAATGTTAAGGATGTTATTTAAAACGTTTCAGTTTTTTGTTATATTAATGTTCTAAGAACGTTATTTAAAACGTTTCAGTTTTTTGTTATATTAATGTTCTAAGAACGTTATTTAAAACGTTCTATTCCCCGTTATATTCATGTTCTAAGAACGTTTTCCCAATGTTCCCATTAAGTTATAAAAAAACATTGTTTGAATGCTCTTAGAACGTTTAAGAAGTCCAGTGTTTAGACATTGTATTAACGTTCTTGTTTGGTTACAAGAACGTTATTTAAAACATTATTAGAACATTCCATCCACATTATATTAATGTTCTAAGAACATTTCCCTAACTTTCCCATTAAATGATAAAACATTGTTGAAGGTTCTTATTTTAGACGTATGAACGTTATTTTTTGGTTATAAGAACACTATTCAAAACATTATTAGAACATTCAATTAACTCATTATATAAACACCCTCAATGTTTTTCTAAGATTCTGTTGTGAACTTGGTTCTTCTAAAGTGTAGGAAACTCAGAAGAGAAGACCAGGAGACATCGGATTGGATCGTCAGCAGGATTCTTTATTGAGAACACAAGCTGTTGGTATCTGTAGTCATCGAAATCTCAATCTTAAGTAATTTTACATGGTGTCTTATAGGCATTTTTGGAGGAGGGACTTTTGGAGGTGGAGACAAATAACAAACAACGCATGCAACTGAGGGAGGCGTTGGTTTGTTACCAAACTTCCCGTGGTTCTAATCTCATCAACATAATAATTTTTCAAATGCATAGACACTAATCCAATCAACCTAGCGATTCCACATCTGGGCCAGGGAGCCAGGAAGTCTGGGCCAGAAAGCCATTTGCAGAACAAAAGTTGAAAGTCTCAGTAGTCTGACTCATTGAACTTACCATTATCATAGAGACAAAGGCACAGCTGTCTCAAGCTCAATGGTCAGGAAGCGATCTCAAGCACCTGAATTGCCTGACAATTTCTTAGTCAGGAAGTGAATAATAAGAATCTAAATTAAACATTTAAATACAATTTGTAATCTCACAATTATAAAAACTAAAAGCTAGACTAGAAAAGTTGAGTCAAGACTGGAACATTGAAATTATCAATTAAATCAAAATAAAATGTGACCCTGGATCACAAAACCAATCATAAGCAGCACAGGTATATTTGTAGCAATGGCCAATACATTGTATGGGTCAAAATCATTAGAATATTAAGTAAAGATCATGTTCCATTAAGCTATTTTGTAAATGTCCTACTGTAAATATCAAAACTTAATATTTGATGAGTAATATGCATTTTTAAGGACATCACTTAGACAAGTTTATAGGCGATTTTCTCAATATTAGGATTTTTTTGCAGCCTCAGATTCTGGATCTTCAACCAGTTGTATCTCGGCCAAATATTGTTCTAGGCCAACAAACAATCAATATCAAGCTTATTTATTAAGCTTTCAGATTATGCCTAAATCTCAATAATAAAAAAAAAAGACCAATATGACTTGTTTTGTGGTCCAGGGTCATTAATGTGCAACAAGTATGGATACCACATCATTGTAAACAAAATCAATGACATGTACAAAGAATCAATTAAATGTATACTTTATATTCTATTGTAATTATATTCAGTTCATATTATAATTCACTAGCAGTTCATACAGTATTTTCAGTTCAGATCAATATAATAATACCTGAAAAACAAAACAATCAGAAACAATTAAGAACTTTCAGACTTTTAAATTGACTTTTTTAATTTATACAAAATATTTAGAACTAGAAAGAACATTCATGAAACGTACACATGGCAAAATGTACATATGAAAGCAGCTTAAACACTAAAATCTAAAACATAAACAAAAAATTAAGAAGAAAGATTTAGAGATACAGAGATATATTATAAATGACAACTGTTTTTAATGATGTCACTGTGACATCTCCATGTCAGCTTCAATCACTGATACATCAGAGTGGACTGAAGCTTCAGAGGAAGTCGGGACATACTGGAAGGACAAAAAGACAACAGTGTTATATTTAAGTGTAGTGAGATTTTGTATAAAAGCACTGGAATGCTGTACTTGCTCATGCAGAAGATCTTATAAAACAATTGTATAACCAAAGTTGTGTGTTTTTTAATGCTTCATTTAACATTTAATATTTATGATAATAACAATTATTAATATAAAGTATAGTATAATTATTAATATAAATATTATTATTTAAGTACCTGCCAAATGTTTGGAAACATTACATTTAGGGCTGTAGCTATCGAATATTCTACCGAAAATTCCATCGATTAATCGAGTAACTGGATAAGAACTACTTTTTATTTTTAAAGAGCAATCCTAAATATACAAGAGAAAATAAGACAAGTCTCTAAAAATAAACAAGTAATTTGTTTCCTTTTTAGAAAAATAAAAAATGTTATTGCTGAAATAGCTGAAATGTTTTAATAACTGAAAACTAAACCCATTTAGAGCATTTAATTGCCATATTACATAAATATAGTACAACCTAAAACTAAGACATAGATCTAAATAATAGTATTAAAAATAATAATAAAATCTAAATATTGTGCAACTTAACTTCCAACTTTGATCCTAACTAAAGCTCAAGCATGACACAAGCCTTTACTGTCTTCTTAGAATAATTATGGCTTTTGTGAGGCAAAAATTTGTGGACAGGAAGCTAATGTGGAACAAAAACAAGAGTCCATACAGATAACATTAACACATTATTCAGCAACATCAATTTAAAGTTATTTGGAGAATAAACCCTCTTAAATGTCTCTCTGCATACTGTGTGTGTGTGTGTGTGTGTGTGTGTGTGTAATAGTTTAAAGGAGCAGGTGGTTGCAAACAGTGCTCTGTATGTAGTTTTTTTTACTACAGTAAGTGATGCACCGAGATGAAGATTCTGGGCCGAAACAGAGAATTCTGGATGTGCTCGGTCGAAAACCAAAACCGAAAATGCTTTGTAATAATTATTTATTTTATTAAAAAGTAATTTTGAAAGACTTTTAATGTAACTCAATTTTAATGACAGAATTAAAAAAACACAAGCCAATAAAATAACCAAACTTTTATTGAAAGAAATTATGACAGAAAATATAGTAATATTAAATATCAATGTATTATTTTTATTCAGTTCTATGCAACAGAATCAGACATAACTGTTCTTGTTGTTGTTTTTGACTAATTATCCAAATAATGTATAGTCCTGCAAACAGGGTTTTTTTCTTTCTCAAAATGTATTGGAGGTGGTACCATCCTGATCATGTGCACGCAATGTAACCTTCAACACTTTTACATGCAATGTATTTTAGGTGTTACCATAATTATATGATTGAAGAAAATGAACAATTATAAAGTAATGTTTTATTTTCTCTCACCTAATGTTTTATTGATATTTGATTTTTAAATAGCCAAATTAAATGTTTTCTTTTTCTGTTGTGTATCTAGCTATCAAATTAAGGCATAAAACATCTTTACATTTTTGAAAATTAAACTTTTTTTGGCAAACAAAGGGAATTTACTATTAAAATTAAAACATGTTGGAAATGTTGTGATCATTCCTTAAAAAAAATATTTTTCATAATTGTAGTAGTAGTAGTATTATGTACATTCTACTGAACAAATATTTCTGCAACACTGTCTTCAAAAAACGTTTATTTTGACGATTTGCGTGAATACCTTTACATTTATGTGATTATGAGGATATGAAACGCTTTTACTCAAATGAAACGGTGAAGCGCTCATGAAGTGACTCTCAGAGCAGTTCTGGAGATGTTGTTCATGTGTTTATGTGCTCATTGAGACATCACGCGCTCTTCAGTGTGTGTGTGTGTGTGTGTGTGTGGGCATGTTTATGTGGTTTATGAGGACACAAATTTGTATAATGACATGGGTATAACATAGGTATTACAAGGAGAAGGTGATTTATGAGGACATTTTCAGTGTCCCCATAATTTAAACCGCTTATAAATCATACAGAGTGAGTTTTTTTGAGGGAAAATAGAAATGCACAGTCTCCTGTGAGGGCTAAGTTTAGGTGTAGGGCAATAGCACATACAGCTTGTACAGTATAAAAACCATTACGCCTATGGAAAGTCCCCGTAAACCATAAAAACCAACGTGTGTGTGTGTGTGTGCTAAAGGAAAACGCGTGTCTCTGTCTTCCATTCATACAGAGATATGACCGCGTAATATAAGTTAATGCTCATCACATCAGATCGCGCAAATCAGTGGGAAATGAATAGAAATGATGATTCGGTGTAAGGAAACATCAAGTAAACGTGTTATCGGCGAATGTGAGCAGATCAGAGTAGAAAGATTTTACCAGCATTGCCCAGATCAGCTGTACTGCATGTCACTTGAACCATGAGCTGGAGGCCCATTAAAACACTCAGCACATCAGCGCTACTGCAAACAGGAACAAGTATACTAACGTTACATAGACCTTTCTTGTCGGCGCGTTATTTGACCACACTCTGCTTTTCTGGTGAGCATGGGCGGTAACTGAGCAGAATGATAGAGCAGAGCGTCACGCGGCGCAGTGATGACGGCTGATGGAGAGTAACCCTACTGAACGGTGCGGCGCGGCATATATTTTCGGCTGCCGAAAATTCAGTGCATCTCTAGTAAATGGACAAAACGATTTTTCAAAGCACATAATTTGCCTCGATTATTTTTTTGTATTCGAGTTTCAGCCCTAATAAAAACATAACACACGCAAAGAGTATGGTGAAACCAAGATGAATATCAAACGTCAAACTAAATTTACCACTGTAGGAAAAAATGCGCGGGCTTTTAATCCCTCCGTCAGCTAACGTTAACCTTAGACGATTTGGTGACTATCAATAATGTGTTCTAACGAAAAACATTTTTGATATATGGAAAGAGTTAACTAAATGGTACGTTAAAAAAAATCCGTCTTAGTTAAAATTTCTATCAAGGTAATTTCGACTGTATTCCTTTTATTACACGTACTAAATCCTGCTAACAGCTCTGTAAATGGCGGTATAGTTTTCGAGAAAATTAAATCACACTGTTAAACTACTCATAACCTAATTAAAACAATAGTAACTGCTGCAAAACTAAGCTAATCAACATTGTGATTAAAGTATTTTTCATACAATCAACAAAATTCACTAAGCTCACCTGAAAGCCGCCGTCGCTCTGAATGAGTCGTCCGTTAGTCCCTCTGTATTTGATTGATATGCACGCATGTACTCTCCAAAACCACGCCCATCCCATCACGTGATAAACGTATATAAATTTGCACAGGGTAAGGATGATCAAATAATGATTGCAAGAATTCCTCCTGAGAACTAGGAAAAAAAGTTTTGTGAAAAGTTTATTTATTAAGTTTATTATTTACTGTATTTAAGATATTTTATTCATATGCTTTGTTTTCTATAGTGGATACCAAGACTCAGTTTTCTCGATTACTAACACACAATTCATGAAACAATTCACCATTTTCTCACAACTATTAACACAATCTCAAAACTTCACACCAGTTTGTGCAAATTTCAAACTTCAGGTCAAAGTCAAACATTTTAGTCAAAAACATTATCTTTTGTCAGTATCTAATCTTTGGCCTCAGATGACACACAAACCTGTCAAATACACACACCTTTTTCCTTTCTAGAGAACACTAGTGAGATCAATTCCAAACACTGTTACAAAAACCTCCTTTTGGGAAACAGGAGACATCTTGCAAGTCAATGTCTGTTACAGTATGCAGCATAAATAGAGCAGTGCAGATACAGTAAAATTCACCAATAAACTTTAAGAAAAAATTACTGTCATTACACAACTGTAAAGTGATCCTACAGTAGATGAAAATCACTAGAAGAGAAAAGTACAAAAACAAACAACTGGATATACAGTAAAAACACACACACTGGAATATCCTGTCAGTTTCTGTACAGCAATAAATAAATAAATACAACATCCTCTGCCAAGTTGCATTACAGTATTGGTAATATCCTTATTTGTTATACTATATAACAATTTCATAGTCTTCTGAGAAAATATTTTATCTGCCTCCCCTAGACAGTCGACTCTGCACAATTCTTGCACAAATACAGTTCTGCACAAATACATGTAAAAAGTACTTGTCTACAAATCAATTCAACAGTTACCAGTTTGAGGGAGTGTGGTACAGTATTTACAGTACAAAGAAGAGTGAAAGTTCTCTCATCTGAAGTACTGCTACTATGTACTGCAAGTGTAATGTGTAAGTAGATGAGCCTGCAGGCAGCTTTCCTTATGCTCATTCCATGCACAAGAACATTCTCAACTATGCTTTATATTTAATCAGGAACAAATGACCTTTGACCTCAACCCCTTAATTTTTATTTTCTCATCCTATTCCTCTTTGTCTCCCATTATCAGGATTGATTTTCCAAAACACATAACCACATGTGTTCTTGTTCATATCATCCTGAGATTCTGACTGCCATGTCATCAGTTTTGCTGAATGTTCAAAGACGGATATAAGTTTGCTATTTGTGTACATTTTGTGATTCTTGAGGTAATTATATTGTGTATTTGTGTTTTCTAAATTATAACATTTTTAGAACGTTCCACTAACAATGCAATTATAAAATTTTTCATGATAACGTTTTTAGAACGTTCCACTAACAACACAATATAACGTTTTTCATGATAACATTTTTAGAACGTTCCACTAACAACACAATTATAACGGTTTTCATGATGACGTTTTTAGAACATTAAATTAACAACATAATGATAACATTTTTAATGATAACGTTTTTTGGAACATTAAATTAACAACATAATGATAACATTTTTAATGATAACGTTTTTAGAACGTTCCACTAACAACAAAATTATAACGTTTTTCATGATAACATTTTTAGAACGTTCCACTAACAATGCAATTATAACGTTTTTAATGCTAACATTTTTAGAACGTTCCACTAACAACACAATTATAACGTTTTTAGAACATTCCACTAACAACACAATTATAACGTTTTTCATGATAACGTTTTTAGAACATTCCACTAACAACACAATTATAGCGTTTTTAATGCTAACATTTTTAGAACATTAAATTAACAACATAATGATAACGTTTTTAGAACGTTCCACTAACAACAAAATTATAACGTTTTTCATGATAACGTTTTTAGAACGTTCCACTAACAAAATAAATGTTAACGTTTTTCATGATAACATTTTCCCTGTTCCCTGTTAGCTGGGTATTAACTATGACTTTTGCCTCAATAACTCCTAATTGGCAGCAAATTAACAGTTAGTAGGTAGATGTCAAGTTTAGGTCCTAAGCAGTTACCTGCTATTCTCCATGTCCAGCACATTTCTTGGTTGCATCGGAGAACGCTATGGGAATGCCTTCAGAGATAGCAAGTTCATAATCCTAAGTGTAATCAGTCCAATCGATGGGCAAGACATCAGCGGCAGGTGACGACATGACCAGGAAGCTTAAAAGCACGTGAGGTGCAGACGGCGTTAGCTTTCTGTCATTCAGCAAAGCTCTCTAGATCAGTCACGATCTATGTCTGTGAGTCTCATTTACTGTTTTCTGTCAAGTTACATCAAGCATTCAGCAAACGGAAACTCCAGCAATGTCTAAAGCAAGTGCAAAGACAGTTAAGGGCGAAAGCAGATTGCATTATAGACTGTGTGCTCCTCCCTGCCCACGCTATATCCTAAGCGGGGATACACACAGTTTGTGCGTGGTCTAATAGGGAGCGAAGCATGCTGAGTCGGTTCTCGAGGAAGTAAATGGCCTCTGATTATTATGTAAATGTATCGCGAAAAGCGATGGCCCAGGTAGAGCAGACGCTTGCGAGCTATCTGTCTCCTGGCACGGCATCGTCTCTGAAGGCTACGGTCTTGCCCTCCAAGCTGCTGCGCATGACATCAGTGCTGGTGGGCAAGGGGTACACGGCAGTGGGTCAGGCTGGTGCGTGTCTGAACACTATGTCGATGCTACAGGCATACCAAGCCGACCTGCTGAAAGAGCTAGATGAAGGCGAGCAGTTTAATTCAGATGATATAACTAAACTCAGGAGAACCGCTGATTTAGCTCTTCGTGCCACCAAGGAGACCGCTCGTGCCATTGGGCGGTCCATGGCAGCGGAGAGGTACCTGTGGTTGACCCTGTCTGATATTAAGGAGAAGGACAGGATCTTCCTAATGGACGCCCCGCTTGCGCCTTCTGGTCTGTTCGGCAACGCCGTCAATTCCGTTGTCGACAGATACCAGGAGGCTTGTAAACAGGTGGCAGCATTTCAGCGGTTTCTCTCTCGCCGCTCTATAGCTCTGGGGGCTGCTGGGCGGGAACAACCCCAGCCGTGTACCCCCTCCTCATACATGGAGACTCAAAAACAGAGCTTTGCATTTTGCGCCCCTCCGCAGCGGGACCGAAGTCAGCGAAGCTCTAAGTCAGGGGCTTCTAAGATGAAGTGTGATTTGAGGGTCGTGCTTCAGTCTAGAAAGTCCTCGATGAAGCGATCCTGACATTTTTAAGTTCTGGACTGCTAAGGGCGTCCCCTCCGTCTCTCCACAGCGCCCTCAGGAAATCATTCGGCCAACCCTGCCAGTGTTCCAGGGCGCAGCGGTCTCCAGCAAGTGTTTCTCTCAGTTTTGTCTACCCCTGGGAACGCAGTGGAGCGGAGAGCCTCGCCATCCCTTTGGGGGTTTCTCGAGCAGCTAGTTCGGCCATATCCTGCCGGTCCTCCGCTTCAGGGCACTGAGCTAGCAGCTCCAAGCAAACCAGAGGCCAGTCTCGAGAGATTGGTTCCCTTAGTATATTATTTAGCAGCATGGAAACTACTGCCAAATGTATCTCGTTGGGTTCTGCAGATTGTAGAAAAAGGCTATCGCATTCAGTTTGGCACTCCACCGCAGCTTTTCAAAGGGGTTTTTCTCACATTAGTGAGCCCCAAGCAGGCTCTTGAGAGGTGAACACTCTCTTGAGGAAGGAGGCCATTGAGGTGTTTCCTTCCGGGTTCATGCGTCTGAAGTTCAAAATGTTCACTGTCAAACAGGTCGTGTCTCAGATCAGGTCAGATGGCAGTTCGACATTGAGATGTCGTTCTCGCTCATATTAAATAATTGTGGTTAAGAATAAACGAGAAGAAAAGTGTGCTTTCTCCATTACAGAGGACCACTTATCTGGGCGTGGTGTGGGATTCGACTCCGATGCAGGCATGTATGTCCCCTACTCGGATCGAGTCGATCCTCACGTCAGTCAAGAGAGTAAGAGAAGGCCGATCACTTACTGTCAAGGAGTTTCAAAAACTATTGGGTCTGATGACAGCTGCGTCCAACGTGATACCTTTTGGCCTGCTGTACACGAGACCCCTACAGTGGTGGTTCAAGACCAAGGGGTTCTCCCTGAGGGGAAACCCACTTCACATGATCAAAGTCACGCGGCAATGCCTAAGTGCCTTAGGCATGTGGAGGAAACCTTGGTTCTTGTCTCAGGGCCCGGTGCTGGGAGCTCCTTGTCGCCACATAACGCTAGCGACGGACCCCTCCCTCACCGGTTAGGGAACTGTCATGAGTGGCCACCCTGCCCATGGTCTGTGGAGTGGTCGCCATCTCACGTGGTACATCAACTGCCTGGAGATGCTGGCTGTGTTTTGAGCACACAAACACACACAGCGGTGGTATTTTATATCAACCACCAGGGAGGTCTGCGTTCGCGCCCCTTGTGCAAGCTGGCGCACCAGATCCTTGTGTGGTCCCAAGGAAAACTCCTCTCGCTGAGAGCAGTTCATATTCCTGCGTATCTGAATATGGGTGCAGACATCCTACCGAGGCAGGGGACGAGGCACGGGGAATGGATGCTTCACCCCGAGGTGGTGAAGAAAATATGGAGAGTTTTTGGCCAGGCTAAGGTGGATCTTTTTGCGAATTGTCAGACATTGCACTGTCCCCTCTGGTTCTCTCTGACTCATGGATGCTATGGTACAGACTTGGCCAACGCTCCGTCTGTACGCCTTTCCCCCAATCACTCTGCTCCTGGGAGTTCTAGAGAGAGTGCGCCAGGATGGGGTCCGTCTATTGCTAGTAGCCCCATTCTGGCCGGGCCGAGTATAGTTCTCGGACCTGATTTCTCTCCTCAACGGCACACCATGGGAGATTCCCGTCAGGAGGAATCTCCTCTCACAGGCGGAGGGAATTATCCTTAACCCCCGCCCAGAGTTGTGGAAACTGTGTGTGTGGCCCCTGAGGGGGCACAACTCATAGCCTCTGGTCTCTCAACTGAGGTTGTTGAGACCATCCTCCAATCTAGAGCTCCCTCAATGAGAAAACTGTACTACCTAAAGTAGAGACTCTTCACTTCATGGTGCGGAGACCGCCAGCTTGACCCAGTTAACTGCCCGATTGGTAGTTCGATTGGTAGAGTGGAACAGTGCTGGAGTTCTTGCAGGTCTGCTTCTCCGCAGGGTAATCACACTCCACCCTGAATGTCTACATGGCGGCTATAGCGGTTTACCTCGCCCCTTTTCGGTGGTCAGTCAGCGGGCAGTGACCCCCTGGTTAAACGTTTCCTCCGCAATGTGATGAGGCTGAGGCCTCATGTACGATCTCGTGTCCCTCCTTGGGACCTCGCTGTGGTGCTAGATGCTCTCTGTAGGCCTCCCTTTGAGCCTATTGAGGAGATCTCTGATCGTCATCTTACGTTGAAGACTTCCTTTCTCCTGGCGATTTCTTCTCTTAAGAGAGTTGGGGATCTTCAGACCTTTTCTGTGGCCCGCTCATATCTTGATTTTTCGCCCGGTCCGGCCAAAGCTTTGTCCCTAAGGTCCCCTCCTCTACACCGCAGCCTGTCGTACTGCAGGCTTTCTGTCCTCTTCCCTTCGGGGAGCCTGACCAGCAGAGGCTTAATTTAATGTTTCCAGAGCTGCCCTGTGGAGAAGGGCGGACCAATTGCTCGTGTGCTATGGTCCCCCTAAGAGAGGGCACCCTGCTTCCAAGCAGACCCTCAACCGGTGGATAGTCGATGCATTACTAATGCCTATGAGTCTTCTGATCTCCCCTCACCATTGAGGGTCAAAGCTCACTGAACCAGAAGTGTGGCGGCCTCTAAGGCTTTTTTGGCAGGTATGCCTATGCAGGACATCTGCAACATTGTGGAGTGGTCTACGCCCCTCACTTTCGTCAGGTTATATGACCTAAATTTGTGAGCCACTCCGGGGCTCTTCTGTTTTCTTACCATAGCTGTACTCTTCTACACTAGGCAGGGATTTGCAAGTCTGGCTGCGTGGACATCTCGTTCCCCTAGCTTTCTCCAACGCAGCTCAAGTTCCTGAAGAGGAAAGTGTCTAGGTTACGTATATAACCCTAGTTCCTGGAAGGAACGAGTCGCTGCGTCTCGAGGCCACACTTCCGGCATCGCTACTAGAGCTTGCTTCATTCCTAGAAGCTACGCCGGCTGCACCTCATGTGCTTTTAAGCTTCCTGGTCATGGCGTCACCCGCCGCTGACGTCTCACCCATAGATTGGACTGATTACACATAGGATTCAGAGCTTGGTATCATTGAAGGTGTTCCCCTAGCATTCTCCCACACAGCATCTCGTTCCCTCGAGGAACTTGGTTTACATACGTAACCTAGAGACGTTTTCCCGCATATTCGGCACATTTGAACCCATCACAATGAATTTGAGATCCATCTTTTTACACCGAGGACAACTGATGGACTCATATGTAACAGGACTCATTCAAGGCTAAAAACATCTACTGATGCTCAAGTATACAATGCAATAAGAGCAGGGGTGTAAAAGCTGGCAGCAATATAACAATTGTCCTAATTATCCACAGTAACTAGTATGCAACAGTTGAAAGAAAGTCAGGCTAAGCATTCATTAAACTTCTTTATATTTTTTTCACTTTCATCTTTTTATTTCTTTTTTTAAACCAATTTTCATGCAATTTCAGTTACATTATTTTCTGTTGTCCCCCCCCCCACTTACTTAGATTATGAATTGTTTGCCATTGTATGTATTTTTTATGTTTAAATCAGTATTGTCATGAACACTGCTGAAGATGTCCACAAGGACCCTATATTAGGTCTATTGCTGTTTCACATTTAAATACATAGTATTGACCCTTGCTTTGGAACTGATTGAGCAATATTCAAAGAAACAACACAGATGGTAATTTATACATCAGGATCCCTTTGGTTCAGACTTGTTAATATATTGCCTTGTGATTCACTTATCCTGAGGGATTTTAAAGTCACTCTCAAAGAGAGTCGTCTCTGGAGAGCAGACTCTTAAATCAGTGGACAAGTGCTAGAAGAGATCAATAATGTAATGGTTAAAGCTGCTGGACGATGGATTTGATGTGTGAGTCATGTTGGTCTCCTCACTTCTCAGTCTTCATCACAGTGTAAGTATGTGAGCCAGCAGACATTCACTCTGATGGCAAGGGCGTGATACTTGACTATCAGAATTAAAAAGATGAAGAGATCTAAGGTGACTTGGTTTTATTTTTGTCTTTGTTTACTTGCTAACACTGTCAGAACAAAAATGCAAAAATTGCAAAGTAGCACAGTAGCTGGTAACTGGGGCAGTGTCCTTAAAGGGGCAACCCTGTACCATATCAAGTCAAGTCAAGTCAAGTCAAGTCACCTTTATTTATATAGCACTTTTAACAATACAAATTGTGTCAAAGCAACTGCACAATAACAAAAAAGGAAGATAGTGTATCACTAAAGTAAAATGACAAGATTAAATGCCCATTTTTCAGTTTAAAGGCATTTCATTATTGAATTCAGTGATGTCATCGTCCAGCTCATATCAGTTTAAATAGTATCTGTGTAATCAAGTTGATGATATCGCTGGAAATGAAGTGTCCCCAACTAAGCTAGCCAGAGGCGACAATGGTAAGGAACCAAAACTCCATCGGTGACAGAACGGAGAAAAAAACCTTGGGAGAAACCAGGCTCAGTCAGGGGGGCAATTCCCCTCTGGCTAGACGAACCAGTAATTTGTTCCAACTGCAGCAAAGTCAGATTGTAAGGGCTCCACTGGTTCCAGTGGTCTTTTCCTGATGGCTGTCTAGGTGATGAGGTCCTCACTGGGGATATGGCTCTGGGGCTCATCTAGGTGTCCGGGTCTCCGCTGACATTCAGAGCTGTAGAGGTCGTCTCTAGGTGATGATAAACCGTCTGATCTGGATACAGACTGGATCTGTTGACTGCAGTGATCATCTAGGCTGGATAAGTACCGGATCGGGTGGCTACGGTGACCTCGGAATAAGAAAGAAAAAGACTAATATTAGCGTAGATGTCAATCTTTTTACGATGTAACAAGTCAATCGTGTTTTATGGGAAGTGTTCCCGGTTCCGGTTGACCTAATTAATGCAGCCTAACAATCCTTTAACGGATTTGATTATTAGAAGCGTGTTAGTGTGTTAAGTGTACGGCAAGTTAAAGAGATGGGTCTTTAATCTGGATTTAAACTGACAGAGTGTGTCTGCCTCCCGAGCATCGTAAGGTAGATGGTTCCAGAATTTGGGCGCTAAATAGAAAAAGGATCTGCCGCCGGCAGTTGATTTTGATATTCTAGGTATTATCAAATGGCCAGAGTTTTGAGATCGTAGCGGACGTGGAGGACTATAATGCGATAAGAGTTTGCTCAAGTACTGAGGAGCTAAGCCATTCAGGGCTTAATAAGTAATTAACAAGATTTAAAAATATATACGATGTTTAATAGGGAGCCAGTGTAGTGTTGACAAAACCAAACTAATGTGGTCATACTTCCTGGTTCTAGTAAGAACTCTAGCTGCTGCATTTTGGACCATCTGTAGTTTGTTTATGAAGCGTGCAGAACAACCACCTAATAAAGCATTACAATAATCTAGCCTTGAGGTTATAAACGCATTAATTAACATTTCTGCATTTGACATTGAGAGCATAGGTCTCAGTTAAGATATATTTTTAAGATGAATAAATGCAGTTTTACAAATGCTAGGAATGTGGCTGTCAAAGGAGAGATTGCTATCAAATAGCACACCTAGGTTCCTGACTGATGATGAAGAATTGAGAGAGCAGCCAGTCAATAAATTGAAAGTCAATAAATTTACATTTATTGTTATGGATTAATGTTGCTTTGTATTTTTTTTACTCGTTGGACCCCAGGAAGAATACCCACTACCTTGGTGGTGGCTAATGGGGATCCAAATAAACAAATAAACTATACATATTTTAGGGGGAATTAAAGCTCACCAAAAAATAAAAATGTGATGTTTATCATCTTACTCAGATACTGCTTACTGCTTACTTACCGTACATTTCTGCCATATGGACATCAACTTGATATAGTCACCACTGATTTTACTATTATTAAATATAATGCAGAAAATGTCCATTTCTGTAAAGCTGCTTTGCAAAGATTTTCATTGTAAAAACTGCTTACTTACCGTACTGCTTACTTACCGTACATCTCTGCCATATGGACATCAACTTGAGATAGTTGCCAATGATTATTACTAAATTGTTGCTAAATATAATGTAGAAACTTTAATTTTCTGTAAAGCTGCTTTGTAAGGATTTTCATCTTGCAATGCGCTATACAAATAAACTAGAATTTAATTGAATTTGCTTTGCTGAAATGTGCATTGGACCTTTTTTGGAGGGATTTTAATTTTCTCCACCAATGATCATTTTTGAATCTCTCTCAGTGAACTTCTTGGCATACAGTATTCTCTTTAGTTATTTTGGAATTATTTAAACGAGGGTATCATGGTATGGATTTTGCCCCAGGATGTTCAAAAATCAGAATCAGAATTAAAATAAGCTTTATTGGCCAGGTATGTTTACACATACGAAGAATTTGTTTTAGTGACAAAAGCTCCACAGTGCAACAGAATGACAGTGACAGGACAGGACACAAAACAAAGACCAATATACAAATAGGCAATGTACAAAATGGCACAATATACAATACAGACAATTATGTGTGAGATCTGAAATGTGCAAATTTGAAATGAAAAAATAAGTATAATAGTGTTGTGTGTTTAATGTCAAGTGTTCATGAGATGGATTGCCTGAGGGAAGAAACTGTTTCTGTGTCTGGTCGTTCTGGTGCTCAGAGCTCTGTAGCGTCGACCAGAACGTAATAGTTCAAAGAGGGAGTGTGCTGGATGTGAGGGTTCCAGAGTGATTTTACCATCCCTTTTACTCACTCTGGATGAGTACAGTTCTTGGAGAGTGGGGAGGGTTGTACCAATGATTCGCTCAGCATTAGCGATGGCACTGAAAACCCCATTGAAAATGTCATTGAACCGCCCTTTTTTATCTCTACGCCCCCAACTCTCAGACTGTCACTTCGCAGAATGTTCTCCTCTGTTTGAGTTGCAAGAGAGTAAGAATTTACATACCCTCTGTCCACTTAAATATCATATATATATATATATATATATATATACAGATTTTTTGCATGCTTTGGTGTTTGGCGTTTGCTGCAGAGGTTCAGTGCTCTCCAAGCATAATATATATTTTCAGTAAAGAGCTTGGAAGCATAGAGCTTGAGAAGAACATGCATCAAGTCCTTAAGTTCATATATGCAGCAGCCAGTGTGAATGTGTTATTAAGTGTGTCTATTCGTTTTCTGGTGTCTTATCATTGAGCAGTGTCAAGACACTAGAAGAACTTGAGAAACAATGATTACAGACCGGCTTACAGACTGGTCAAATGTATTTTACAGCAGATTTGCGTGCTTATGTCAGTTTGCATGGGAATACTATTACCTGTACATGCTAGGGGTTAAAAGACACTGCAATCTTTACTGGCACATGAACGCACAGTCAGAAAAAGAAAACAAAATCACTTACTGAGATGGTCGTTTCACACAGAATTACAATACAAAGAAGCCCTGCTAATTATTACATGAAACTAACCCTTTCTGAATGGGGCTTAAAGGGATAGTTCACCCAAAAACGAAAATTCTCTCATTACTTACTCACCCGCAAGTCGTTGCAAACCTGCAAGACCTTCGTTCATCTCAAGAACACAAATTAGGATGTTTTTGATGAAATTCAAGAGCTTTCTGACTCTCCATGGACAGCAATCCTAACATGGTCAAGGTACAGAAATGTAGTAAGGACATTGTTAAAACAGTCCATGTGACATCAGTGCTTCAAATGTAATTTTCCGAAGCTAATTTTTGTGTGCAACGAAAGCAAAAAATAACGCGTAAGGTTTTGGAATAACATGAAGGTGAGTAATTAATGACAGAATTTTCATTTGTGTGTGAACTATCCCTTTAAGAAGAAACATTTAGGAGTTCAAGGGCCAGTTTTACTAACAGATTGTGCCAGCGCAAATGGTCTTTTGGCGTTAAAAGACTACTGTCAGGATTTACTAAAGATGTGCAATGACGAATTAGCGCTGAACACAGTTATTTTTGCACCTGGCCTTTTTGAATATGCATTTCTAGGAGTTTCCCTTTCAGACGCAAAAGTTATGAGAGGAGAGTATTCGAATGAATCACGCAATGAGATTTAATAACGTTTGCGCTCATTAAATTACTGGTATTTGCGCTATTATTTAATGGCCAAAAAAGCATGTTTTAAACTATTTTGCACTTGAAATGGCTCCAATTATTGTTGTTGGAGGATGCACCGCAAAGAACAGAGAGAAGGGTAGAAGGGAGAGGAATGTTTCCACATGTATTAATTTATTTTGAATGCCAGAACAACACATTATCTAAACATATCGCTTGCCAAGCCATGTTATTTTAATTTGCTTCAAAAAATAAAAGACAACTTTAAACCTTCAACTAGGAGTCACACAATACCAGCTCTATAAAAACTTCTTGCAACCCTTCATTTTTTGGCCTCTTTTCAATGTACTGTGGCTTCTTTATTTCTTTATTCTTTATTTGCGACAACGCTAAATTGTGCTGCACTTGGTATATTGCATTGGTCAATATGTAAATGAGATGTTGCATCTGTGTTCTTTAATTTGCTTGAAATTTCCACACCAATTGGTGCTGTTTTAAAATTGCGCTCTTGCGCTAATTTGCCCTGTTTAGTAAAACTGGCCTCTAAAATTAGAAGTGAAATGCAAATTTTTCAGACTTGCTCCTAGATTGTTTAGTCGGGAACTTTTAGGCTCACTATTTCCATGTCTTTGATTTCAGGAGGCTCAGGAATACTTTAGTTAACTATATCCTTCATAAGTTCAAGATGTTTTTGGTACATCTGACAGACAACTTTATGTAGATCCAGATTAAAAGTCACATCACTTCCTAAAACGAAGGGTTGAAGGATGTCAGAGACAGAGCAATAATATTAGAAACCTCTAACCTTTAACTAAATAAGCATGCCTCCACTTCACATTTCTCTCTGAAACCTCATTCATGCTGCATTGGGTCTTCTGCGAGATAAATCTACCACACCTGATTGAATCAACGTGATTCCCCATATGTTTCACCCATCTAGACCTGAACTCAGACTGTTCAAATGGATTAGTTTTAAGTGTGATTCATACCAGAATCTGAAATCTCAGGCTTACCCTGTCACTTAAAGCGAATTTACCAAAAAAAAAAACAGATAATAAATGTCCTCTGCACTTCTAAGAACAGTGAGAAATATGTCCAACCAGGAGGCCTTCTCGGTCTTGCAGTGCTAAATTTGAGGTTAATATGCAGAGAACCTATTGTTAATTTGACTCGAGTCATCAAGCAACCAAAGAGAGCGCCCTAGCAACAATGCAGAGCATCCTCCCATCATGTAAGAGCTCCCTGGAGTCTGTAGCATTGTGCCGATGACTTTCCGCGCAGCCGAGCAAATCTAGTTGTTTCTATTATTTGACATGCACATCAATGTAGATGAGTGTGTTTGTCTTTCTCTCTTTGAGTCTGTGGGTGGGTGAATGTTCAACAAAAATCTCTCGATTCTCTCAAATTCCTTTCATCCTGTCATTACAGCCTCTGTGCTCGCACTGCATTACAGTCAAATCAGCTTATCTTCAGTAAAGCTCAATACCGCTTTAAGAGTGACAAACCCCTAATCTAATGCCCCTATTCAGAAACATACACACAGACAGATGTGCAGCCAGCTGTCACACCACTGAGTCTGTCTTTCTGAACCCTACCACTCGTTCTTAAGGAAAGACCCCAGATCAATGTTGGCCAAGAGTAACAAAGGCCCAATCATTCCAGTTCCACAAAATCATCTGCATTCATGAAAGGCAAGCTGTTGTTTCAGACAGTGAGTGCGTGTTTGTGTGTATGTGTGTGTGTGTGTATTTGTGTATATAAGACAGTACATGAACAGGTAGAAGACAGAATCGGTTGTGTGTTTTCAATGGTAGCAGGACATTAGTTTCCAATTCTTCTGGTTTTATCACAAAAACAAGATTACCTATCTTCAGTTTATGTCCTGATGCCGATGCATATGAAACATTGGTGAAATTTGAAGCTGTTTGCGAAACACTTAATTACGCTTTGCTTATAAAACAAATCTACAGCATTTATTGCCCCATAAGGATTCGCGCATACAGTAAACACTCCACAACTGCAAATAATAAGCATTCATAAACATTTCGAGTGAAAAACAGAAGGATACAATGAATCGTGAGCAAACATCTTCATATAGTGCACTCTGCTTTTAATGGCCAGACTGTGAATAGAACTAAAAGCTCAGAGACATTGTAACAGACAAAGAGCCTAGCCGGTGTCGACCATTTATTTTTTTCCACCATCCATGAGTGCAGAGTGATTTCACATCACACAACTAGAGAGATTTTACCACAGCTATAACACCAAAGACCAGCTAGACCTTCACTGAAGTGCTATGTAAATTATATTTAGTATAAGTATTTACTGCTGTGTACATACATTGTGTATAATGTATCACATTTATGTTGTGCTCTGTCTATGCTGCATGTCATTGTTTTCTTGAGCAGTCTATAATGTGTGAAGTAGGCCTCATCCCTGCATCCAGATACAGAGGATCCAGAGAGTTTTCCCTGTCGTCATGGCTTTTGCTTTGCTCACTGGGGGGTTTGTACGGCGCTATTCTGTTCTTTGTAAAGCAGCTTTGGAGCGATTTGCAAATCACTACACAAATACATTTGAAGCCAATTGAATTTCATTATCAAAAAATGTGAAAACCTCAACTGTCTATTAACCTTTTCCATCTCTGACATTTCTTGTATTTGTGGAGCATTTGTCAACCATTTACAAGTCATTGCAAAATAACTAGCTGTCAACTGATTTTTACAGAATGGCTAGCCTGTGGGTTTGTGTGGGGAGCTTAAAGAAAGCCATGGCTTGTTTATGAAATTAAAGAAACAGCAAGACATAGGAAGAGAGAAATAAAGAAAGAGTGACGCTGCCTGTCTCTGACTGAAACATTCACCATGATGCTGGAACTATAGTATATATATTGAACAATATATCTACTTTAAACACTGCCATGAACCTCAAAAGGAATCAACAGATGTCCAGGGGCCTTATTTCACATAAACAAGATTAAATTAGTTTCATATAAGTGAAGGTGATAGTCAGAGCTGATAAATATTATAGAGATTAAATATTGCAAATATTGTGATAAATACTGTAGCAATGGGCGGAATCTAACAAGTCCATGTCAAAATAGACCTGTGCATTAAAAGTGGGGTAAGTGATTTCTGGTAGCCAATTTTGATATTAGAAATCATCAAAACAAACACGCCCCTACCCCAAAAGGGTCCCGCCCCTATTTTGATAGCGCTAGGTACGCAACCCAGACAACAATTAATTCTGTGAAAAAAACAACCAATGTTACTCACCTATAGAGAAGAAACAAAGCAACCTCGGCATCCGATCGCAGGCCTTCCCGCTCCTTGACTTCTCTCCAGCGATGGAAAGCTTATCCGATATTTACACGGGTCCTACTTCTTGCCTTCTCGTAACACCGTGTCTACAACGGATGCAAACGGCGCGACAAAATACTATAGAACTCATTATAATCAGTGATGCTGTCTAGACTGGATGCTTCGAGGCGCGGCACGACAAATCCCTGAGAGTAAACTGCTGCCGCGTTATATTTATGACATATTGGCACAAATCTCTCAATGGTCGCTTTGTTGCGTCCAGTGTAGACAGGCTTTAGTTGTTGCGGTGCGACACGAGAACTGCCGCGTCTGGTGTACACATAGTGTAAGCCTTCTTTTGTTTTCCGCAGACGTTTTCTTATTTTTCGCTATCTCTATTTTTCTGTTGCCGCTCGGCTCGGATCGGCTAATATCCGTCATGTTGTGTTTTTGGCAATCTTTTTCATCTTCATGAATGAAAAGTGAATCTTTCGAGTGAATTTTACTGCAGACTTGCAGATTTATATAATATAGGATTTAAGATATTTTAAGTGTTTGAAAAAATGTATGTAATTTATGTAAAGTTCCGTGGCGTGCAGTTACTTCTGGAAATAAAAGAGTGTTTCTAATAAACCAAGTTCAATTAATATTGTAAAGACACGAAGACAAAAATGAACAAATAAAAATACCACCGAAGAAAATCAGTAGCGTTGTTGAGGATGAGTTGGAGGAGATCAGAAAATCTCTAAACTTCATGTCGGGCGAGTTGAGCAAAGTTGCTAAACAACAAACTATGCTACTTGATCTGATGGATGAAGTTAAACAACTGAAGAACCTTGTGAAAGAGAAGGACCAGAAAATTGAAGTACTGGAGAGAAGGGTTGACGAGCTGGAGCAATATACAAGAATGGAGGATTTAATTATAAGCGGGCTGGAAAACACCGGACGTATGCCAGTACAGTGGCCAGAGACGGTGAAGCTGCATTACCAGAGGAACTACAAACGCTGGAAAAGCAAGTTATCAAGTTCTTTGAAAGCCAGAATATGATAATTCAGCACGATAATGTTGTGGCCTGTCATACCCTTCCACGAAGGAATGGCGGAGCGAAGCCTGCAATAGTTGTTCGGTTTGTGAATCGAAAACATAAGGCCGAGTTACTAAGGCAGGCAAAGAAGTTGAAGGGTACGGGAGTTTACCTGAATGAACATCTTACAAAGAAGAATGCTGATATCGCTAGACATGCTCGCATTTTGAGGAAACAAAACAAGATACAAACTACATGGACAAGAAATTGCAAAGTGATGATACGGCTAAATGGAACACCTGAAGAAGCTAAAGTTTACGCAATAAGAGAACTCAAAGAACTTGATCAGTACGGATAAGTGATGACTGTGTTACGGCAAAATGGATCACCTAAAGAAGACATTGCAAGAGAACGCTATGAATTGGATCAGTATGGATAAGCGAAGATTGTGAGAAGGATTATTCATATGGACTTAAAAGGTTTATGGATATGATGGACATTGATACAGATTTTTTTTTCCCCATTTAGAGATGTCGATGATGGGGAGTTGGTCAATATTCAAACGGACTGTGTGTCTGACCATTTACAATGTCACTGTAAGTACGATCATTTGAATTTTAAATCCTTCAATCACGCGGACATTTAATAGAAATGTGATTATGGAGGGGCATTATCAATAATACATTTAAATAGTAGAAGTCCTTACAAAAATGTCATACACATTAAGGATTATTTGCGTCAGTTTAATAAATTTAATGTGATTGCTGTGTCAGAGACTTGGCTTGAAAATGAGAAAATACATGAAGTAGAAATGGAAGGGTATAATTTGTTTACAGTAAACAGAGTTAATAAGAAAGGAGGAGGAGTTGCTTTGTATGTTGACACAGCATTAAGATGTAATTTGATTAAAAGTATGTCAGTGACTATAGAAAATCTTTTGGAATGTGTAACTATTGAAATTGATATTGAAACATCTAAAAATATAATTATCAGCTGTGTACATATCACCAGGAATTTGTACGGATACCTTTATGAATAAATTATTTGGTAATTATTTGGTATTATAAAGGGAATGAGAACAAAGTACAAATTATATGTGGAGATTTCAATATTGATTTGTTGAATCCAAATGGAAATAAGAGAATAACAGATTTTACTGACTCACTATATAGTAAAGGTCTATTTCCTGTGATTACAAAACCTAGTAGAATAACCTAAAATACTGCTACATTAATAGACAATATATATACAAACGAAATTGAAGGAAAAATAGTAGGAGGATTATTTATAAATGATATGACTGATCATTTTCCAGTTTTTGCAATATTTCAAAGATTTTTTGATAAAACAAAAGTTAGTAGGTTAAATAGATTTAAATTAATTCGATATAGAACACCAGAAATAATTGCTGCTCTTAGTGAGGACTTAAATAAGCACAATTGGAGCGAGGTTTATGCAAGTAAAGATCCTAATAGTGCTTATGATGTTTTTCTGTCCACATTAATCGAAAAATATGATAAACATTGTTTGTGGAAGACAGTAAAGAAGAAAAAAAATGAGGATAAACCATGGATTACTAAGGGAATAGAGAAAGCATGTAAAAAGAAAAATG
This sequence comes from Oxygymnocypris stewartii, assembly GCA_003573665.1. Lineage (NCBI taxonomy): Eukaryota > Metazoa > Chordata > Actinopteri > Cypriniformes > Cyprinidae > Oxygymnocypris > Oxygymnocypris stewartii. The sequence goes on along the minus strand of QVTF01004614.1, from coordinate 74,131 downwards.
CATTATACAGGAAATGTATAGTAACTAGAACTACACAACCAGAAAATAAATATAAGATATATAAAAATAAATTAATAAGTATTATTAGATCTAGTAAAAAGGACTATTATAATAAGGTATTGGACAAGCATAAGAATAATATACAATCAACATGGAAAGTACTTAATAGTATAATTAAAAAGAATACCGGTAAAATTTATTACCCCAATTATTTTGTTAATGATGATAAATTAAGTATAAATAAAATGAATGACATTGTCAATGAATTTAATGAGTATTTTGTAAATATTGGGAGCAATTTAGCTAAAGTGATCGTGGAGCAAAGAACTGTGGATAGGATAGATGAAATTAATATTTCCAGTAATGATTATTCAATGTTTATAAGGGGAGTTGATGAAAAGGAAATACTCGACATTGTTAATAACTGTAAGAATAAATATTCCACAGATGGTAATGATATTGACATGTCGTTAATAAAAAGTATAATATAACATATAGTAAAACCATTTACACACATTTGTAATCAGTCCTTTTTAACAGGAATTTTCCCTAGTAATATGAAAACAGCTAAAGTTATTCCTATTTTTAAAAATGGAGATCGTCACTGTTTTTCCAATTACAGACCAATTTCTCTTCTTTCCCAGTTCTCGAAAATTGTAGAGAAAATATTTATGCGTAGGCTTGATAATTTTATAGATAAACACAGATTATTGAGTGATCATCAGTATGGTTTTAGAGCAAACAGGTCGACCTCAATGGCTGTGATGGAACTGGTAGAAGATATTTCTTCTTCAATGGATAATAATGACTATACTGTGGGGGTGTTCCTAGATTTAAAAAAAGCTTTTGACACTATTGATTATGGATTATTAATGATGAAACTGGAGAGATATGGTATAAGAGGGAAAGAGTTTGCTTGGATAAAAAGTTACCTCGATGATAGACAACAATTTGTACAAATTAATAACGTTAAATCAGATTTAATGAAAGTTAATTGTGGTGTTCCGCAAGGTTCGGTGCTAGGCCCTAAGTTGTTTGTACTGTACATAAATTATATTTGTAAAGTGTCTAAAGTATTAAAAATGGTCTTGTTTGCTGATGTTACTAATTTATATTGTTCTGGGAAAAGTTTGGAACAGCTTCTGAATACAGTGGTATTAGAATTGAGGGTTTTCAAAAAATGGTTTGATGTTAACAGACTTTCACTGAATTTAAGTAAAACAAAGTTTATAATATTCAGTAATCGACAAAGTAACAATAAAGTGAAACTAACGATTAATAATGAGGAAATAGAAAGAGTGTACGAAAACTAATTTTTGGGTGTTATAATTGATCATAAATTATGTTGGATATCCCATATTAATCATGTAAAAACTAAGATGTCAAAACTTTATATATATATTGTATTGTGCGCTCATAGTTCCATACATTACTTATTGTGTGGAGGTGTGGGGTCATACATATAAAACCAACTTAAATGCAATATACAGGTTACAAAAGAAAGCTGTTAGGATTGTTAAAAGGGTTGATTATTATGAACCAACAAATAATTTGTTTATTAATTTACATGCATTAAAATTTTTAGATTTAGTTGATTTATATTCTTTACAGTTAATGTACAAAATTTATAATAATTTACTTCCAAATTGTATACAGAGGCTGTTCAAAATAAGAGAAAGTCAGTATAATTTAAGAGGATTGTATATGTTCAAAAAAGTAAGGGCAAGAACTAATGCTAAAAGTAGGTGCTTATCTGTTAAAGGGGTATATCTATGGAATAAAGGTGATAAGGAACTTAAAGTATGTAATTCACTTTGCAAATTTAAGAAAATGTATCAAATTAAAATGATAAATGATTATATGACTCTGTATAAATAAATAGTGGTTGTATTGTGGAAAAAAAAGAAACAAAAAGTGATGTATATTTTTTTGGTTTGTTTTTGTTTATTCTGTGTTGTTTAATTTAGTGAAAAGTGTCGCCCATTCAGTTAAAAATGTATAAAGGGTAGGCATAATAAGCAAGGCTTCTGCCTACACCTTTTTCGGTAACCTGTATTTTTATTATTTTATTTGTGAAAATGTGTTTGTGAGGACCAGAATAAAATTATTATTGATTGATTGATTGATAAAGACATAAATTAAAGAGTATTTGGAATTTCATTTGAATTCAATTAATTTGTGTTATCTGAAAACAAACTTGTTAAAAGTCAACTTGTTGGTGTGTGAGCAATTCTTCAAGTAGGAGGAATTCTTTCAAGTGCACTTTATCCAAAGCATCTCCCAATGTACACATTTAATCAGTGTGTGTTCAAGCAACAGTGTGAATGAATCGTCTGAATTAGGCAGATAGCTACTGCTGATTAGTGGGGAGCTCTTACCTTCTGAAAACATCACAGAAAAATCCCTCGTGACACTCTTCAATGAAAAGCACTACAAATAGAAACTCTTCACACAGATAAGAGCTCTTAATGCTGTTCTAAACACACATCAGTCTCCTACTAGCACCAAATATACACATCAGCCATACAAATAATCCAAACTAATGTCAAACAAAAAGCAAATGAAAAGGCTACAGGACCCCAGAAAGAGAATCTGAATGTGAGAAAACACACAACAAGCATAGCTGATGAAAACTGGCCTCAAAGTTGAATGGCTTTTCTATATTAGTAATATCTGTTGAGAGTTTTTAGGTTGATATTGGCAGAGAAATAGGTGCACAAAACAGTATGTCTACTTCTGGGATAAACAAAGCAGTAGTTGTGTTTCTGAACGTGGTTGGGATGGTCATTAGTGGAGTATAGTTTGACTGTCCACGGTTTGTTCCAGTTCTACCTTTGCTCAACCTTTCATAAAAGCTGATGCTCTCAAATGTAACGCTGTTTATCTCTGATAAAGCGCTTGAGGGTATCTTGGCTCATTATGGAAAATTGATTGGGCAAAATAAAATGATCCCTCTGGGTTTAAATAATCCACAGTTGGATTTTTGAATCCAAAACATTTTACTATTTAAAATCTATGTGTCTTGTTTTAAAAAGTTGGCAGTTGTTTAAAATTATTAGTATGGTGTTTTAGAGCCACTATTCTTCAATGCACTTTTTAAAATATATTATTTTAAAGTTCAGTAATTGAATAGGGATTCTAAGGGTGATGAATAGTTACTGTAAAAGACCTGAAATAGCATACAAAGGTCAACAGAATACAATTAAATCAATTCCCGGCCAGGTTAGGCTCAGATCAGAGACGGATGTTGAAAGGACAATTGAGGATCACATAAAATCCTTCCCTCAATCTTCTTGAATTATGTAGATTTTGTATTTATTTTTGAGAATGATGAAAAATATTTTTCCAAATCTTAAAGTATAACTAGTTTTTGAATTAGATGAAGATTTAAATAACTTTGTTATTGAAAGGATTTAAAGATGTATTGTTTCAAAATGTTAAAAAGGACAATGGACTTCATTTATCAGTCTAACATACATAGAAACGAGTTCAGATCCGAGCGCACAAATCAACCTGTGACAGGGTTCACATGTGAATCATGAAACCTTTGTATATCGCCAGTCCCATCTTGAACCCACACTTTCATGACATAATGTAGCTTTGACTACATTCTACAAGTCTACCAATGGAAGAAGGTTGTATGGTCTGACAGACACACACACACACATACACACACTCACAGACACAGACACACACATACACACACACACACACACACACACACACACACACACACACACACACACACACACACACACACACACACACACACACACACACACACACACACACATACATACACACACATACACACATATATATATATATATATAAAAATACACAAAGCGCTATATAAATGAATCATTCATTCATAAAATAATGACAAAGATTTTTATCTTCTCCCACTTTGGCCTAAATATCTGCCATACTCTTTTATATTTTGCTACCTTGAAATGCTTTGTCTTTATGATAGGGGAATTAGTTTGGCTCAAATTGGCTGTAATGCTCAAACAACTTACAAAAAATCGTGAATCATGACATCACCTACCTATCATGCTAGCATGACCAAATTTACGGCATTTACTAGTTGCTATATGAACACTATATAAAGAAGAAAAGTGCACCAAAATTCAAAAATATTTTGGAGATATCGCTGAATATTTATTTTACCACAGTAAAAGTACATTTTTCTGGCTGAAGTAAATTTTTCAACTCAGTTTTTAGTATTAATTTAAAATGAGACAAATCTGATATTGCTTTAATCTCCGATCTGTTATATAGTTTTTTTTAATGCTTCCCCAGATAGCACAAGTTCATCTGCAAGACGTCTGTTAAAGATCTCTTGATCTGGAAAGCATCTGCAGACGTCTGTGAGATGTCAGTTATACATACATAAGCATCTTAAAGACATCTATTAGACGTCTATTTGACATCTAAAAGGAGACGTCCTATAGACGTATTGCAGATGAGCAAACACCCTAAAAAATATGTCTTGCAGATGTAAATACAGACGTCAAATAGACGTCTCCAAGATGTGCGTGTGCTATCAGGGTTGCTAACTAGCATACGTTTTAAATTCCAGTTGCGCAGATGGGGAAACACTGCATTACAATGTGCTATTATTAAATTATGCTATTCTATGAAATCAGCGAAATACTATTTACTTTTGAGTTTTAATGCGAAACCACGAGAAACTTGTGAATAAAGACAAGCAATCGATGTTTAATGTTCAGAATGTATTCATTCAAGAAGCATAAAGTATTTTGGCTTGTTTATGTGTCTCGTGTTTTTATAAATGTCTGAATGTGTTTTGACTAAACATTGTAGTTTGTCTCGTATATATTTCTCATTGGGTCAGATAACATTTTAAGCTGTCATATGGTCATGTTACAACGTGGCCCTCACATGTTACAATTTATCCCATGTAATGGGGCATGTTGTCACATTTCACTTCCATTCTTTTGAGGTAAATAAAGAAAAACATATACACTGTAATTATGAAACAAAGCGATTACGTATTTGTACTAATTATTGTAAATACAAGATTATACTCTGAACCCCACCTGGATTTACACATACTGAGAAAGTCAAAAAGTGTTAGGTTGTGCCCCCGCTCCCCTACACAAATGAATGCATTTTGTTCCAGGCTCAGTTTCAAATCTAGCTGTCAGCGAAAATAGACGGCTGTGATTTCCTTCAGATAAACCTGATCAGAATCAAATGGACCCAGTCTGTCACGGTTCATAAATCCTATGCTTCCTTCTTGTCTCGTGCTCGTTGTTTATGTGTGTGTGAGTGTGTGTGGGCGTGCCGACGCATCAGCGCTGATCAACGAGCCAGTTGATCATCATCAACATCAGCTGCAGCTCATCACACCACCCTATATATACTCACCACTTTCTCATCTTCTTGTCAGATCGTTGTTTGTGAGTCCTGGTTGTGCTTGATCCCGTCTTCGTTCCTGTTCGTGTTCTTGTGGATTTGTGCACTCTGGATTCGTCACGTCACTTCAGCACTTCTCTTCACGGCACTCGTCTGACCATCGAAGTCCCTCCGCCACTGTCCTGTTTCTTTGAACTGCACCTATCATCCTCTCTAGAGGTTAATAAAGAGAGTATCTACTCGCATACTGTTTCCGCGTTTCTATCATGACAGAACGATCTGACCCATCAATGGAAGCAGCGAGTAGCTCTACCGGATCGCTGGAAAACTTCGTGAACAGCAGCATACTTCGTATGGATTCCCAGGAAAGGAACCTCAGCGATACAGCTCGCGCTGCTCAGGCTCTAGTGGCGCAGGTGTCCGAGCTCACCCAACAGCTCTAACGTCTGCGAGGTCCCACTGCGCATCCCACACCGCCGGTTCCCTTTCCACCACCAGAGGACTCCTCCCAGTCGGAGCCCCGCCTACCAGTCCCAGCGTCATATACAGGTGAACCCAACTACTGTCGAGCATTCCTAACACGATGTTCCATGCACTTTTCTCTCCAACCCAGGACATTCAATAATGAGCGAGCCAAGGTCGCCTTTGTGTTGACGCTACTGACTGGGAGAGCGGCACTCTGGGGAACAGCGGTGTGGGAGAATCAAGATCCATGCTGTGTCTCGTTCCAGGATCTCTCCGCCGAGATGAGACGGGTGTTCGATCGGGCCGTTGCTGGTAGAGAGGCAGCAAGGATGCTGGCCGATTTGCGACAGGGAGAGAGGTCCGTATCTGACTTTTCGATCGAGTTTCGGACCCTTGCGGCGGAGAGTCAATGGAACGAGGAAGCGCAGTGGGACATGTTCCTGCATGGGCTGGCTGACCGTGTCCAGAAGGAGATCTATGCCATGGACCTTCCTACATCACTCAACGACCTGATCGCCCTGGCATTGAGAGTAGACGCACGTTTGTCACAAATGGATCGCCGCACACAGTCCAATCGTCCCACCGGAGGGACCGAGGGTCAACGGTTTGGAGGCGGGGACACGGTCAGCCCTGTCTACGATCACGAGCCCATGCAGGTGGGGCGAGCTCGGCTTTCCCGGGAGGAGAAGGAAAAGCGGAGGTCCCAGGGCCTCTGCATGTACTGTGGAGGAGAGGGTCATTTTGCCTATGTCTGTCCGTTAAAAGGTTCAGCCCGATAGTAAGTATGAGGCTACTATCGGGTAGGATCTCCGCCGAGAAGACCTCATCCACATCTACTCTCCTTCCGGTAAGACTGAGATGGTCAACTCACCTTCACGACTGTCGAGCACTTCTGGATTCTGGGGCAGAGGGTAATTTCATGGATCACACATTCGCACGTAAACTCCAAGTTCCCCTCAGACCCCTCACACACAAGATCCCAGTACACGCTCTCAACGGCCAGGAACTTCCCACCATCTCATTCATCACGGAGGACGTCACCCTCATCACATCAGGCAATCACACCGAGACCATCTCCTTTTACATACTGGACACCCCCCTTGCACCCATCGTCCTTGGCCACCCCTGGCTCACCCGTCACAACCCTAAAGTGGACTGGCAATTGAAGTCTGTGTCGGCCTGGAGCAGTCATTGTCATAAGTCTTGTCTAGTGTCTGCCTGTCCGTCTGTTTCTGTCCCTGTGTTTCAGGAGGAGGCAGTGGATTTGTCTAACGTGCCCACGGAGTACCTGGACCTGAAGGAGGTGTTCAGTAAGTCTCAGGCTGCTTCTCTTCCTCCGCATCGTCCCTATGACTGTGCCATAGAGTTACTGCCAGGTACATCTCCGCCTAAGGGCAAGTTATATTCACTCTCTGCTCCAGAGAGGGAGGCCATGAAGAAATATATTTCTGATTCTCTAGCATCAGGGTTCATCCGTCCTTCCTCTTCTCCAGCGGGGGCAGGGTTCTTTTTTGTGGGGACGAAGGACGGTTCCCTGCGACCTTGTATTGACTACCGGGGGCTGAACAGCATCACGGTAAAGAATACTTATCATTTGCCGTTGATGTCTTCAGCCTTCGAGAGGTTGCAGGGAGCATCTATCTTCACAAAATTGGATTTACGTAATGCTTATCATTTGGTTCGCATCAGGGAGGGGGATGAATGGAAGACCGCCTTTAACACCCCCAGGGGGCATTTTGAAAACTTGGTCATGCCTTTCGGGCTGTCCAACTCCCCAGCGGTCTTCCAAGCACTTGTCAACGACGTGCTGCGGGACATGGTCGATCAGTTCATATATGTCTACCTGGACGACATATTGATTTTTTCTTCGTCCCTCCAGGAACATGTGCAGCACGTCCGACAAGTGCTCCAGAGGTTGCTAGAGAATGGGCTTTTTGTCAAGGCGGAGAAATGCGATTTTCATGCACAGTCTGTTCCTTTTTTAAGTTACATCGTGTCGGTTGAGGGAATGCGTGTGGATCCTGAGAAGATCAAGGCTGTGGTAGAATGGCCAAGCCCAGATTCCCGTAAGGCCCTACAGAGGTTTCTGGGATTCGCCAATTTCTACCGGCGTTTCATTCGCAATTTCAGCCAACTAGCCGCGCCTCTGACCGCCTTGACCTCCCCCAGAACGACGTTCAGGTGGTCAGACACAGCCGAGGCTGCGTTTACCAAACTTAAAGGCTGCTTCGTTTCCGCCCCTATCCTGATTACCACTAATCCTTCACGTCAGTTCGTGGTGGAGGTCGATGCGTCAGAGGTGGGGGTAGGTGCAGTGCTATCCCAGCGCTCTCCCTCAGACGACAAGATGCACCCTTGCGCGTTTTTGTCTCATCGTCTGTCCCCAGCCGAACGCAATTATGACATTGGTAACAGAGAGTTGTTGGCAGTTAAGTTAGCATTGGAAAAATGGCGCCACTGGTTAGAAGGGTCGGGGGTACCTTTTATTGTCTGGACCGATCATAAGAACTTGGAATACATTAAAACGGCTAAAAGATTAAACTCCAGGCAGGCTCGGTGGTCTCTTTTTTTCAGTCGTTTTGATTTTACTCTCTCGTACCGCCCGGGTTCCAAGAACATCAAACCCGATTCCTTATCGCGTATTTTTGACCGTACCGAACGCCCGTCTACTCCCGAGTGCATTTTACCTGAGACCCTATTTGTCTCTACACTCACATGGGAGGTCGAATCGAGGGTCAAAGCGGCCCTAGAAGGGGTAACGCCTCCGGCTCGTTGTCCACCGAACCGTTTATTTGTGCCTGAGGGGTTACGGTCCAGCGTTATTCAGTGGGGACATTGTTCCAATGTGGCTTGTCATCCAAGAGTCAGTCGTACTACATTTTTTGTCAAGCAACGATTCTGGTGGCCTCTCATGGCTCGTGACGTTCACGATTTTGTCTTGGCTTGCTCAGTTTGTGCCACTGGTAAGTCTTCCAATCGACCCCCAGATGGGTTACTTCAACCGCTGCCAGTTCCTTCGAGACCCTGGTCCCATATCGCGTTAGATTTTGTCAGTACTTTTATTTCAGTACTTGGTGGACTGGGAAGGTTACGGTCCAGAGGAGAGAAGTTGGGTGCCGGCTAGAGACATCCTGGACCACTCCCTTATCGATGATTACAATCGACAGGTAAGGGGGCCTGGGAACGCCAGGAGGCGTTCCTAGGGGGGGGGGGGTACTGTCACGGTTCATAAATCCTATGCTTCCTTCTTGTCTCGTGCTCGTTGTTTATGTGTGTGTGAGTGTGTGTGGGCGTGTCGACGCATCAGCGCTGATCAACGAGCCAGTTGATCATCATCAACATCAGCTGCAGCTCATCACACCACCCTATATATACTCACCACTTTCTCATCTCCTTGTCAGATCGTTGTTTGTGAGTCCTGGTTGTGCTTGATCCCGTCTTCGTTCCTGTTCGTGTTCTTGTGGATTTGTGCACTCTGGATTCGTCACGTCACTTCAGCACTTCTCTTCACGGCACTCGTCTGACCATCGAAGTCCCTCCGCCACTATCCTGTTTCTTTGAACTGCACCTATCATCCTCTCTAGAGGTTAATAAAGAGAGTATCTACTCGCATACTGTTTCCGCGTTTCTATCATGACACAGTCAGTCAGGCAGGTAGCTGTGAGCCTAAAGTAGATCCATGTCTATTTAAGGCTTTTGGTGGTCATGCTGCAGGTAAGTGTTTGTGTACATATATAAATAGTCTTGTGAGTGTTTCTGATCAATAGCACGCTCATTTGTACTACAGCGTAGTGTGTTGTTCCTTACTACATGAGTGAGGTTAAGCGGCGAGTGTGTGTGTGTGTGTGTGTGTGTGTGTGAGTGTGCTTGGTTAGCCTCTGTTAGAGTGTGATCTGGCTTCTCTCTCCGTCTCCGCAGGCCTCCGCTCCAGCTGCATCATCCATTGATTGGCGCGCTGACTGGACGCTCAGGTTTAACTAGACGGCAGCTCTTTGATCCACACCGCCTCAATCTAAGAGCTTTTAACACAGCGGTGTCAGTCAGCCATCTGATTGCTTAAACTGTCCAAGACATGCTGCACAATGACACAGAGACTGGGTAGAGCAGGGAGCTTGTTTTTGTATTTGGAAGGCTGACGGCAAATTTACATATAAAACATATCCAATTGGTGGCTGGGCAACACGGATACACCCCAAAAACACCCTCACACTTGACGCTTGTTGTCTGACGTTTCATGATACAGCATATCACTGTATTTAAAAAAATGTGTGACTTTTAGCTTTTCAGTATTTTTTTTATCTTTTATTTATTTTTACTTCCCACGCAAAAAAGACAAGCATTATTTGCCATGCTTACCTATGCCGTTGTGTGCTGGCTACTACTGTTTTAGATGTGGAGCAGTCAGAGCCATGCTGCTAACCAGCAAAACACTATACTGGTAAAAGTCTGACCCTAAGAGTTGATAAAAAGGATGTTCATCTGCAAATCATGTCCAGCTACAATCAAAGTCACCTACTGGGCAAAACAAAATAAATGCTGCTTTATGCAGGAAGGTATGCAAAATACAGTCAGGTGCGTCTTGAAAATGAGTTACATAGCATATGAGATTTGGACTGGACACAGATGACAACAGCAACACACAAAGGCATCAAACCTGACACTGGAATCCAATATGATGATAGCTGCCTGCTTCCAAACACCAGGTAATTAAGTCCTGAACATGTCAATCTGAATGGTGAAGGTGCTGTTGAAATACATACAGTACATATCATACACTAGCGTTTTTCATGGAAACGTAAAAGTTAGAAGATGTATCTCTTGTTTTGCCAAACAAAAACTAAAATAGTAATTTATAAATGACTCCAAGTCACTCCACTTATGACAAAAATAAATGGCCAAAACAACAAAACAAGCCAATGATTGGCTGAAATTCTACTTAGAAAGACCAAACAAGACAGGACAGGAGTTAGTCAAGGTTAGATAAAACAAGATAGTAAAGGACAGGATTGGAAACGACAGGACAGACAGAGTAGAGAAGAACAGACTCAAGTCTGTTTGGAGTATTGTTCAAGAACTTGTCTTAAACAAGGAAGGTGTCTCTGTGGTCAAGATGGTCAGTCATTAGAAATAAGGCAACTGAGACCTGTAGTCAAGCGTGGGACTGCTGAGTATGGACATGATTGTCTTCTTTCTCCGGGTTTTATTTAAAGTCATTCGTCTAAATGCTCTCCCTTACAAAATATATATATAAAGTTTATTTTACTAAGCAAACTTGTTGTACACATGGTGTTTGATGTCACATATGGTTACAAAGTAAAGGTGAGAAAGCATCTAAGTGTAGCAATGTTTATATTTATTCAGAAAAAAATCTGAGCACCAAAGAACAGGACAACCACTAAATACACAACAAGAACTGACCAGCGAACTGGCTTAAATACAGAGACTAAATGAGATAATTAACGAGACATGTCTAACACATGAAGGCAAAACAAAAACTAATGCAGCTAATAAACCTGGACAAAGGAAACACAAAATAACACAGGAATAAACTCAAACACAGATGAAACGAGAATAGTGCTGTCAAAATCAGTGTTAACACAGACCATTACTTTTTCCAGTTTAATGGTGTTCAAAATATTTAACGCAGGGGTGGAGCTTGAGTTGGCCATCCCACTCAAAACTGCAGCTTCTGTCTCTTTTTTTCTTGACAAGAGTTGCATTTAATTACACGCAGAACATCGTTACGACCGCATCAAACAGGAGACTTTTCAGACGTGCACTCCAACTCGACCTCAGCGCCAGGCACGAGTCAAACGATCACGGAAACGGTAACGAGCAGTCTCAGCAGGACATCGGTGAATATGGCGGTGCACGCTGTGTTTCATTTCATATTAACGCTTGAATGATACTACAAGCATGCGTTTCAGATCTGCGTCACGTTGAGCAGCGGCAGCTCTTAAAAGTAATAGCAGTCAAATAACCCAATAACAGCTACTGTGATCAGTGTCGGGGAAAGTTACTTTTAAATGTAATACATTACAAATTACGTTACTTAGCTTCATTTTATGGAAAGTATTACGTTATGTTATTTTTCCGTTACTTTCACGTTACTTTTTAAATATGAGCATGTCTTGATTGTTTGTTTTTAATACAATAAGTTCTATTTATAGCAATTTTAAAGGCCTTTTCACACCAAAAAGTGTAATGAATAAACCTCAGACTGAAGGAAAAGTAAATCACATCTGTACAGTAGAGAAGGAGAAGACGTTTAACACTCTTCAGCTATAAAAAAACAATGAAGCACAATTGTTAGTTCATCTAAAGTCATTATTGCTTATGTTGAACTGGATCAAAGGTCAGCAGCAAACACATCAGTTAATAAAATGAGATTAGATATATTTGTGTTATTTAACATATTTCATTATTGCAGGTTTGCGTAATTTTCATAGTTTGCATTTCATTGTTTTAATTCATTTTGATGAATACTGAAAAGTTTTTTTTCGAGTGGGATGAATTAATACACATTCACATTTAGTCTAGAGCTACAGTAACATCATGTTCACAGTCAGTCAATAAATGGAAATACAAAGTAACTGGCGTTAGCTTTTTGAAAAAGTAACTCAGATATTTTTGTAAATTAAAAAGTAATGCGTTACTTTACTAGTTACTTGAAAAAAGTAATATTATTACGTAACTCGCATTACTTGTAATGTGTTACCCCAACACTGACTGTTAAGTTGTCAGACTTTGGTTCCCGGTGTCTTATGTTTCCGTGCCCATATTTGGGTTTTCCTGCTCTTGTTAAGTTAATCATCGTTTATTCCATTCACCTGTCTTATATCAATCATCTCGTTTACTCCTTTGTTTCCTGCTCTTTAAAAGCATTCAGTTTCGTTTGGAGAGTGTGTTTTTCCTCTACCCTGTGTTTATGAATAAACATTACCTTTAAAGAAACCTCCGGATGTCTTCAGCGCCTTCCTGCCTTGACACACCGTTACAGATGTCTGTCGCAAGGCAAGGCAAGGCAAGGCAAGGCAAGTTTATTTATATAGCACATTTCATACACAGTGGTAATTCAAAGTGCTTTGCATAAAAGAAAGTGAAATAGTCATTCACAGCAATAAAAACAAGGAGTTAAAAATAATAAAACAAGGAATTTTAAAATGATATAGAAATTGATTTAAAATGAGATTTAAAACAGTTAAATAGAAAAGGATTATACATAAAATACAATGCAGTCAGTTCGGACAAAAACATTGTGTCAACAATTGCACAGCTAAATAGATGAGTTTTGAGACTGGATTTAAATGTGGCTAATGTTTTAGCACATTTCATCTCTTCTGGAAGCTGGTTCCAGCTGCGGGCGGCATAATAGCTAAAAGCGGACTCCCCTTGTTTTGTGTGAACCCTTGGTATTTCTAACTGACTCGATCCTAATGATCTGAGTGGTCTGTTAGGTTTATATTCAGTGAGCATATCTGCCATATATTTAGGTCCTAGACCATTGAGTGACTTATAAACGAGTAAAAGTACTTTAAAATCAATCCTAAATGTAACTGGAAGCCAGTGTAAGGACCTGAGGACTGGTGTGATATGCTCAGAATTTCTGGTTCTAGTCAGAATCCTGGCAGCAGCGTTCTGGATGAGCTGCAGCTGTCTAATGGTCTTCTTTGGAAGGCCGGTGAGGAGACCATTACAATAATCTACCCTGCTGGTGATAAAGGCATGAACAAGTTTCTCCAAGTCTTGACTGGAAACAAAATATCTAATTCTTGCAATGTTTTTGAGATGATAGTATGCTGATTTAGTTACTGCTTTGACATGACTATTAAAACTAAGGTCTGTCTCCAGAATCACCCCAAGATTTCTGACTTGATTTTCAGTTGTTTGACCCCTAGAGTCAAGGTATGCATTCACCTTGAGAACTTCATCTTTGTTTCCAAATGCAATGACTTCAGTTTTTTCCTTGTTTAACTGAAGAAAGTTTTGGCACATCCAACTGTTAATTTCATCAATGCATTGGCAGAGGGAGTCAATGGGGCTATAATCATTTGGAGATAAGGCTAGGTAGATCTGGGTATCATCAGCATAGCTGTGATAGGCAATTTGGTTCTTCCTCATTATCTGACTTAGTGGGAGCATATACAGGCTAAACAAGAGCGGTGCAAGAATTGAGCCTTGTGGGACTCCACATGTCATGGACGTCCACTTAGAATTATGCTCTCCTATACTCACATAATAACCTCTCCCTTCTAAGTATGACCTGAACCATTTGAGTGCCATCCCAGAAAGCCCAACCCAGTTTTTCAGTCTCTCTAGAAGTATGTTATGATCGACAGTGTCAAACGCAGCACTAAGATCTAGTAGTACCAGCACTGATATTTTGCCAGAATCAGAATTAAAGCGAATATCATTTATTATCTTAATGAGTGCTGTCTCTGTGCTGTGATGCACGCGGAAACCAGATTTAAAATTACCCAGGTATCCATTTGAGTTTAAGTAGTTGTTCAGCTGTTTAAAAACTACCTTTTTAATAATCTTACCTATGAAAGGAAGATTTGATATTGGTCTATAGTTGCTCAACATGGTGTTATCAAGATTGCGCTTTTTCAGAAGGGGCTTAACAACTGCAGCTTTCAGGGAGTGAGGTGTTCACCACTTCTAAGAGATCTGCTTCTAAACAGGTAAGCACACTTTTGAAAAAAGATGTGGGAAGTGTGTCAAGATAGCAGGTTGACGATTTAAGATGCTGTACTATTTCTTCCAAAATGTTGCTATCAATTGTTTTAAAAACAGACATAGTCACTACTTTTTGAGATTGCTGTCGAATCTGTGTGACCTCTGTATTACAGGAAGATGTGCCAATCTCCTTCCTGATATTACTGATCTTCTCTGAAAAGAAGGAAGCAAACTCATTGCATTTGCTGTCAGAGAGCATTTCACTGGGAATCTGACTTGGGGGGTTTGTCAGTCTCTCAACAGTAGCAAAAAGAGTGCGAGTGTTGTTTAAGTTACTGTTTATAAGGTTTGAGAAGAAGGTCTGTCTAGCTGTGGCTAGTTCCAAATTGAAAGCATGAAGGCTGTCTTTATAGATGCTATAGTGTATTTCAAGTTTCGTCTTCCGCCACATCCGCTCAGCTTTTCTGCATTGTCTTTTCATATTCTGAACTGCTGTTGATTTTCTCCAAAATGATTTTTGTCTACCATTCTTCTTGCTGACCTTTATCGGTGCAATATCATCAATAACATTCTTAACTTTTGAGTTAAATGAATCCAGGAGAAGATTAACAGAGTCTGCAGAAATGCTTTGTGTTAAAGATATTGCCTTCATAAATAGCACACAAGTGTTCTCATTAATGAATCTCTTTCTGACAGAGATAGATCTAGATTCAATGGTGACAGAGATCAATATATCAAAGAAAATACAGAAGTGATCAGACAGAGCTACATCCTTTATGACAATGGATGAAATGTTTAGACCTACTGATGAGTAAATCTAGAGTGTGTCCACGATTGTGTGTGGGTCCATGCACATACTGAATCAGGTCAAAAGTGTTTAAAACAGTTATAATTTCTTTTAGTTTTGATTTCAGCATTATCTATGTGAATATTAAAATCCCCTGCAATAGCAAAACAGTCAAACTCTGAGAAAATCATTGATAACAGTTCTGTGAACTCCTCAACAAAGACTGGAGAGTATTTTGGAGGCCTGTAAATGATGATAAACAGAATGCGTGGGGCACCTTTCAGCACTTGCTTGACACTTGATGTCAAGTGTCTTGACACTTGACAAATGACACTTGCTTGCATTGATAAACATCTTTAAACAGAGCAGCTACACCTCCACCTCTCCTAACAGTCCTGCAGACACTTATAAAATTAAAGTTAGGAGGGGCTGTTTCAGTGAGGACTGTTGCACTGCAGTTGTCTTCTAGCCATGTTTCAATTAGAAACATAAAATCCAGGTTGTTTGTGGTTATTAAATCATTGATCACAAATGATTTATTTTTTAGTGAGCGAGTGTTTAAAAATGCTAACTTGATGGAATTACATTTTGTCTCTACAGCAATCTTAGACTGATGCATTACGCAGATTAGATGGGTCAGCCGTACGGCTTGAGAAGGCCTTAGACCTTCTATCACGTGATAAAACAGAAACAGAGAAGGCTACAGGCATACTGGGTTCCCGCTTGTTTTGTAAACGTTTGTGAATGTTGTTGCTAATATAGCGGGGACCCGACACATATCACTGAGAGCTGTTATCAGTTGTTTTTGGTTCACCTACAGCAGATGGAGGAGGGTTTGGGCCCTGGCGTTGTGGCAGCGGTCGGAGAGCTCTCACAGGAGGAGGCGGGAAAGCTGAGCCTGCAGTCTTTGGTGGTTGGGGGGCCCGCCGTTTTTTAGTTGATATCTGAGGGCTTGCAGAGAGTTTGGTCCCAGCATACACCAATTCCTCCATTTTCTGTGAAAAGCTTAGAAGTGGAGATGCTGGAGAGAGGGATAGTGTGTCTGGTGAGCGGGGCTCTAGCTCTGGTGTTTCCGGTGATTGTGATGTGTTGTCCTGGCTTCCCAGGCTGTTTTCCAGAAAGTCGTCCTTGGGTGCTGAGTCTTGGAGCTGTTGTAATACGTCACAGTTTGCATGTGATGAGCTCTGTGGGCAGGGCTCAGCCGGGATGTCCATGAGCAGTGCTTGTTTTGGCTGTGTGGCGTTATCAGTATCCTTGTGGGATTCTTCAACCACATAATGACTCGGAAGCTGATATGAAGTCCTGTGGTCACTCATATTCTGTCCAGGTGAGTGTGTGAGTGGATTGACACTCACCACTGAAGGATGACGGAGGGAGAAATAGAAATTGTCCTTTAGCACTCTTGCACCAAGTTTGTTTGGGTGGAGGCCATCCAGTTTAAACAGTTGTCTGTGGCCCCAGAAAATATTGAAGTTGTCGATGAAGTTGACTCCTTTTGTACTGCAGGTTCTTTGTAGCCATGTATTCAGCCCAAGCAACCGTGAAAACATGTTAGTTTCCCTTGTTGGGAGTGGTCCACTGATGAACGACTGAACTTCAAGTCTTTGAAGTGTTTCAAAGAGTTCACTGAAATCTTGCTTTAGCATTTCTGACTGCCCTTTCCGAATATCATTCTTCCCCACATGGATGATGACTCGATTTGCAGTCTTGTGCTTCATCACAATGCTCCGAAGTTCCTTGTTCACATCAGAGACGGTTGCTTGAGGAAAGCAGCAGGTAGTAGTAGTCCTGGTACTGAAGTTCCTAATAATAGAGTCGCCCACTGTCAGAGTCCTGGGCTCGGCTGCGCTCTGAGCTGAATGCCGCTGTCTGCTCGACCTTGAGCGCCTGTTAGTAGCAATGTTAGCTGCTGGCTGATTCGATCCGAGTTTTGTCATATTTTGGGATTCCTCATCCACATTCATCAATGCTTCAAATCTGTTCTCAAGATGTATAGGGGGTTGTAGAATACCAGTGTTTACAAGTCTTGTCATAGCCGTATCTGGGGTAGAGGATGCTACAGCAGCAATACGAGATACTCGTGACAATCTGATGTCTCGAGAGCCTTTGGGTCTCGCTCCCTGTTTGTGCCATCGATTAGTCCGTCGATCAGTTTCGGCTTGTTCCTCTACACTTGGTATAAACTGTTGAGATTCACAGGACTCACCGGCTGTATGCTGAGGGGGTCCGTGGTGACCATCTGCTGTATGTTCCGTCTGTTTTGGAAGTCCAGCAAGTAACTTTGTTTCAAGAACCACAATCCTTTGTAGAAGTTTGTGGCAGTTCATGCCACATTCATTCAGAATTTAGAGTAAGAACTTTCTGTTTTCTAAGTTTACAATTTCTCATTTTCCCAAAAGAGAGATTGAGAGTTTGACGCTAAATTCATGTCTGTAATTGATAAGCATGGTTAACATTTAACACACACCTCATATGATGAAGGAATTAGGTGGTTGTTTGAACATTACCCTCTGGAAGAACATGAACATTTGGAACTGCTGTCCCTAAAGAAACAAGTATTAGCAACTTCATAGCAACCAGTACCCCTATGTCCATGCTGTCGTCATGGAGACAACCCCATGCTTCTGCTGGAACAAAGTGCTGATGGGAGAGATGCTTACGCACTCAGACAAACTCTTTCAAGTGCGTGCGTGCATGCTATCTTCAGGGCTGGAGCATACGTGGGAGGGGTGTGCATTTATGCCTGTACCATGGTGAGTATTTAGGCATTGGTTCTGAGAGAGAACTTGATATTCACTCTGCAGAGGTTCATTTTAGATTGGAAACTGTGAGGTGAGAGGTGTTCTCACGTTTGTAGAACAATATCACTGTTTGAAGCTCTGAGGCCTGGTTTCATCTCAGATGATCTGATCACAAGGGATCAGGCCACGCAGATCGCGGTTTACACCCGCTCGTGATTGTGATCGGAATGATTGTGATTCTAGGAGATGGGCTCTGATTTTGTGACTAAATTTATCACATGTAAAAATCAACAAAACACAAAAAGTGGTTGAAACAATCAATAAAAAGTGGGCCAATTCAGTCCCAAGAAGTACTGAAGTAATACACGTATTAGTGTACTAGGCAACGCTTTATTTTAAGGTGTCCTTGTTACACGTCGCATGTACTTACTATTGTATCAACAATAAGTCATACAAGTAACCATGAACCTAACCATATAATAAGTACATGTAGTTATTAATATTACTTAGTACTTAAATATATAATTACACTGTAACAAGGACACCTTAAAATAAAGTGTAAACATGTAGTACATTCATAGTAGTATACTTATTACATAAATTACACTGTAAAAGTTACCATTATTTTAATGGTAAAAGACTGAAAAAAAAATTCCATAGTAAAACCTATTAATTGGTTAAAGGTAAATTCACTTACTATATACGGTGAAAAACCGCATTGGATGGTACATGTAATTTTATGGTTATATTTTTTGGGACAGAAAAAGAATGTATAATTTACAGTGAATAACCGTAAACTGACTTTCATAGAATTCCCTGTGTTATGTTTCACATTTGATGTTTGTTTTTTGTTTTATAACTGTTTCTTTGTTTTTTCATATCATTTATGTTCATTGGGGTAGTATGTTGCATCTAATGTTGTTAAATTAATGTTTATTGCATATTTCAGTTTGACGTGTGCTTCCACCATGAAGGTGATTAGTGTTCGTGTGAATAACGCTGTGCACCGTCTATATATGTTAATATTTAAAAGCTGCTTGTAATGAGCTTTAGTTCATCATGTGACTCTCTCATCACCTCCTGCTTTTACTGGTTATCAGTGTATTATAAACCCATTCAAAATGTTGTAATATTAACATTTATATCAGTTAGTGAAATACAGTTTTCAAATGTTACTTTAAGTGAAATCCGTAAAACTGGAAATTTTACTATCGTTTTAGTGTATGTTTGTAAAGTATAGTATATTTATAGTATAGTATTTTTTGGAGAATATTTGTCAGGCTGTTAGTGAAGTCCTAATTACTGTTAATTAAATAGCATGCAGAATGAAATCCAGATAAACAGCTGTTGCTTTGAAATGTATTAATGTACATGAATCTATTTTGTGGAATTTAATCTTCCATATCTAGCATAACGTCATGCTTTCATATTCTCTTTGACTGTGGCAGTGGATCGGTGGTTGGGTCACGACTCATGTTGGCATGAGTGTGGCTTTGTGACTCAACTCATGTCACAGTACATCACATCCTGACCTCTGCAGAAACAGCATCCGGACCCCGCCTTGCAGGTGTCAATCACACATTGCCATGGTGACCCCTGTCAGGGAAGTGTCAGGAAAAAATCATAGGAGAGTGGCTTATGCTCGTGATGGCAGGGCCGGGGGGGCGGGGGATATTTCAGCTCTGTGTTAACGCAAGCAGCAGCTTTATTTATTGGAGGGTGTATGCTTCTCATTGAAATCTCCTGGATAACAAGCAGTTTAGGCTAAGAGTATGTGTCAGCCGGCATGGTCTGTCAGTCAGGCAGGGCTGTTTTAGTCCAAGCTGTCTTCTCTTGTCATTGTATCTTACGCAGGTGGAGTGTCTGGTGACGTCTAGAAACAGACATTACGAGAGACCTCCTTCCAACAGAATAGATCCATTCACTTGCTCTCCCAGATTCATTTGTTGGTCTGAGTTGATAACTGTGCTAATATTAGTTGGTTGCATTATGTTGTACACATAGGTGGCACATAGGTGCCAAAGATTCTTTTGCAGATATATATATATATATATAAGCATTGCATTTTGTTCAAAGTTTGTTGAAAGTATTCATTTCTAACTCACATCAAAATTAACATTATCCTCACAGGAAACAGTCAAATAACACTCAGGACCAAACCACTCACAAGATATAGTAGGATACTGAGCAGATCTTAAAAAAAACAATGTCAAGATATGATTTAGTCCACTAGAAATTAAGTAGATTTAATATGGTGTTCATTGTGTGTTACAAAATCATTTGAATCTTAAAATTTATAACCACAAATACGTATGTATTATAATGTAATATAAGTGTTATTATGAATATTTATGTGATGATATAACATATTATACGTTTTTTTATAATGCATTATGCATTCATTATGATGCCTTAAAGGGGTCATATGATGCGATTTCAAGTTTTGCTTTCTCTTTGGAGTGTTGATTGTGCATAGATAAGATATCTGAAGCTGCAAAGGCTAAAGTCTCAAAACCAAATAGATATTCTTTATCAATGTTAAGATTCTGCCACGCCCCCCTAAAACGACTCATTCAAACATGCCCCCACATGTCTATGTCACCGTGTGGATAATTTGCATAATGCAGCTCAAATGTTCACGCAAAGAAAGAAGGCGTGATTTCAGTAACCGCAGTAGTGTTGAAGCAGCCATGTCAGGGAGACGCTGTGTGTTTCTATGCGAAAGCAAAAGCACTTTATTTGGCCTTCTGAAAGTAGATGCATTTAGGAATCATTAAGATTACTTACAACAGAACAACAAGATTACTTCGTGAACCTAGGAGAGGAGGTAATTCTGACTTTGCTTTGACAATCTGGTGCCTTTGAATCAGCGACTGTATATTTTATTATTAGTTTAAGTATTTGCTATTGACTGTTAAAATGCGGAGCTTTGAATGTCGTGTGTGTGTGTGCGTGTGCGCACGTGTGTGTGTGTGTGTGAGAGAGAGAGAGAGAGAGAGAGAGAGAGAGAGAAAGTCACAGCTACAGAGTCGTGTGTGTCTCTCTCTTTGTACAAGGTGTCTTTACTTTAGTTTTGAAAGCTGAAGCTCGCGATTATGGAAAGGGACGTACATTTCCGACGCGGCTTGTTCGGCCAGTCACAATGCACTGGGTCAGTTGGCCAATCAGAGCAGACTATGCTTGTCGGAAAGAGGGACTTTGTAGAAAACAAAGCGTTTGAGAGAGGCGGGGCATAGATGACCCATTAATAGATGAATAATGTGTTTTTTGAACATTAAAACATGCCAATATATTCTGTTACACCAAATACACAAAATAATGATCTTTAAAAAAGCATCATATGACCCCTTTAAGAATAACCTTATAATGTATTTTAAATATGGGCTTCATAGAAAGTGTTACCAATATTTTCACACCACAAACAGGTATACTGGTCACTCCAACACTGACCTCAGTTCAAAGCAGGAGGGGCATTGTTAGAATTGTTAACCCAACTAAGGAACCACCTTTTGAAGAATCCATAAGCTTTTCTGTCACAGGCAGTACACAAAATGAGTATGCATTATCCTGAGCTGTACTGCTTCCACAGAAGGACAGGCACAGCTCAAGGGCCTGCCAACAGATTTTGAAAACTAATCAGTATTTAGCAATCATTCTCATGACTGTCACTTTTCACAAGGAGTAATGGAACAAAAGAGCGAGGAGACGAGGGAGGGGCGCTCTGGAGGCCTCAGGGAGCAAGGAGACAGGACAGACGGCCTCCAGGGCAGCACCCGTTCCGGGACCCATGGTGGAGCAGGGAGCTCGGGAGGCCATGGCGGATCTGTAGACCCGGGTAGCCATGGCATTTCTGCCTCTGAGGCTACAGTCTCCGCCCTTGCCCTGGCCTCTATGGCTGGAGCCATAATACCACCCCCTCTCCCCCCCCCCCAAAAAAAAACAAACTTGGGGGAGCTTCAGGGACTGAGCGGGGGATCAGGAGCCCTACCTGAGCCGAATGGGAGATCAGGAGCCCTTTACTTTTTGTTTGGTCTGCTGTTCTGTCATGTTTTCGTAGGAGCAAGGAGACGAGGAGTAGGTCCGAATAAAAAGCATTTTAATGACAAGTGATCCAATGCAGGAACACGGAAAGACATATAGACATATAACAGCTGACCAAGAACAAAAAGAGAACACAGGGCTTAAAAATAGTGGAGTAAATTAGATAATTAATGACACACACCTGGGACTAAAGATTCCAAAATTTAAACTGAACGAGGGCAGGAAAAACCAAATAAGGGCATGGAAACACTGGGAGAACGTGGAAACACAAGACTCAGGGACAAAAGTCTGACAATGAATATGCCAAAAACCAACCAGTATCAACATGGGTGAGGGTGCTCCAGTTTGTCCACTGGTACAGGATTGTTTCAATTTCATAAGATGCCAGTAAAGATCTCAATGCTTCCCCCTTCAATGTGGGGTAGACTGAGTACAGTAGAGACACTTTCTGCTTTTTTCATCACTACAAAAAAACTAGAGGCTGAAATTAAGTGATCTTTCACATGGTATTTATTTTGCTTGTATACTAAAATATCATAAATTGATAATAGCCATAAGTAGTTTATAATTCCACAATTATCTCATAAACACGAGGTGCATTTTTGTCTATATGGAGTACAGTTGAAACAGTAGCATGGTACAGTTGAGACACCCATTAGTAATGCTCTAAAGCTGGCTAACCATTTATTGCTAATGTAATAAATCGCACTTTATTTAATTCAGATTTGGTTAAACAGAACAGGAAGATATATAACACTATAACATACTGTATATGGCAAACAGTATAAATGTGAACATAACTGTAAAAATAACAATATACATACCCATATATTCTAAAACCCTACCTACGCATCACTCAAAACTTTCTGCATTTTTACATTTTCAATCATTCTGTATGATTTATATGCTTGTTTTGTCATGGGGACCTAAAAAATATGGGACTTTTATCATATTACACTGTACAAGTAAACAGCATGTGAGGCAATAGGACACAAATCCGGGTTCCTTTCTATTCTGATATCTGAAAGACGTTTAGTGTTTAGTGTTTTTCATTCAATTATGAAAAATTGGTATACCCGCATATATATTCCATAAAATCTGACATTTACTGTACATTGTTTGTAATGTCTGCTAAATTAGGAAATGACCTCTAATTGCAATACAATTTGAATCAACCATTTAACCAATCAAGTTTGGGAGCATATATATATATAGATTGCCCACAGCACAATCACAACCATTTTTTGAGAATGGAGGACTTCCACAACCCTGAACTGCAGCAACATGCTTGTGGAAGAGCAATTGGAAGATGCGTAAGAATACGTGGTAGTGGTTTTAGAAGAAGAGGTGGAAATAGAGAAGTCAGAGCCACACTTGTGGATCATGTCATCAATCGTAGTTTTACAATGGAAGAGGCTGGTCGAAGAGTATAGCCTAATGTAAACAGGTCCACAGTGTCATCAATTGAGCAAACCTTTCTAAGGGAAAACAGGTAAATATGTGTTTATTTTTTTGCTTTACAGTATGTAAAGCATTTTTATAAACAACAATATTGTAAAGGTAAATTCAAGTCTATTTGTACATCTATAGGACCACACAACCTCGTGCTGGTGACAGAGCTGCAGTATTTAACCATCAGCAAGAACAAGAAATGTGCAACATGGTCATTGCCAACAATTCCATCAGGCTAAAAGAGATCTTACGTGCAATCATAAATGACAATAATGTTGTCGCAAATATATATTCTGTCAGCATTTACACCATAGACAGAGTTTTGAAAAGACATCAAATGACTATGAAACAACTCTAAAAGGTGCCGAAAGAGTGAAGGAGCTGCGTATGTCCAGGTAAATTATTGGTGTGTGTTTTGCTGTACTTCTAAGATGCCTGCTTTACTTGAAGTTTTAGAAACCCATAAGAAGAGAAAACATTTACTGAACTCTAGAATACAAATTCACTTTATTTTGTTTCTGTGCTTCTTCGTAGAGAATCATGGAGTTAGAAGGACATGAAATAACCCAGATTCTTGTTTTTGTGGATGAGGCCGGGTTCAATCTGTCCAAAGACCGGAAACGTGGTCGCAATCTCATTGGACACCGAGCCACAGCTGACACACCAGGCCAACATGGAGCCAATATTATAATATGCTGTGCTGCTGTTTCAGAGTATGTGTGAGCACACGTATTCCACACATTGGGCCCTATAATACCCAACTAAACACACTTTACAGAGACCTGATTCCAGAACAAGAAAGAGGTTTAGTTAGACCACATTTGCCTAATTATGTTTTTATGCTTCCACCGAGCCAACCTAGTTAGGGACTGGTTTGCAGCACATGAAAGGATAACAGTGGAGTTCCTTCCACCATACTCTCCATTCCTAAATCCAATAGAAGAGTTTTTTCAGCATGGAGGTGGAAAGTATATGATCATAGAGCACAAGATCAGATGTCTCTGTTGGATGCCATGAACGCTGCATGTGAGGACATCACAGCTGATCATTGCAGGGAATGGTGCGAATTCAAGGAGATCCCCCCCTCCTTGGGGTGCATGGCAATGGAAAACATCAGATGTGATGTTGATCAAAATCTTTGGCCTGACCAACAAGAGCGACAGCATGTCCACCAAGAATATTTTTTTTCATGGATGTTATTTTGTGGTAACATAAGAAATATGAAATGTACAGTAATTGGACAAGCAAGATTTTCACTTTACATGTAATACATTCGTACAAAAATAAATGTACTGTATAAATACAAATGTTCATATACTTAGTTTTTTCTATGTACTGTTGACTCTTCTCAACAAATATCAGATTTTATTTTAATAAAACCTTAATGACTGTCATGGTGAAAAAACAACTAATCATTTTGACCAGTGTGGCTCACACGATGACAAAAATATGCCAAATATGCCAAATTACTGACACGATGACTAGGTTTTGAAGCATGAATGAAAGGTTTTGGGTGAGTAACTACATTTTTCAGACATGCAATAAAGGTCTGAATTTCCAGCAAACAGTTTTGACATCTGCACTCATAGTTTAGACAATGTTAAGACCGTTTAGAAAAATGTGCCCAAGCAATTGAGAAAAACTGTAAGCCTATAAGTAGATATAGATGCTATTGGCACTGCCTGCATTTTGATTCAGCCAATCAGTTTGACAGAACGAAGACAACATGTTTAATATTCATGAGCCCAACAACCTGCCTGCATTAATGTGACAGAATAAGCAGCTGGGACAAGAAAGAGAAGCAGTCCTTCATAATGTTAATACTGTGAAAACTATCACATTTAGCAAGTTATTAATATCAGACCTCGTCTTTTTACAGAAACTAGGAATTACCAATAATGTTTCATGGTCAACTGTTAAATTATATGATAACTCTTCTGTATTTTTGGGGGGGGGGGTTGGACAGTACATACAGTACAATTACACGTGAAAATTGGTTGTGAAGTCACTGGCAGTAGTTGTCACGTATCCGTTTGTCCTCCAACCTAGTCATCACACGCCCGCACCTGACTTCGTCTGTTCGCCTTAATCAATCACACCTGCACGTCATCAGATCCTCATCACCACACGCTACTTAAGCGCACACCTCACC
This sequence comes from Oxygymnocypris stewartii, assembly GCA_003573665.1. NCBI lineage: Eukaryota > Metazoa > Chordata > Actinopteri > Cypriniformes > Cyprinidae > Oxygymnocypris > Oxygymnocypris stewartii. The sequence continues at coordinate 48,432 of QVTF01004614.1, read as the reverse complement.
TCAGTCAAGTGTCCGATCTCGTTTCGATATTGTTGGACTCAAGCTTCCTATTCATCATTCATTTCTGTTATTAAAAGTTCACCATTTACCATCTCCCTTTGTCTCCGAGAGTCCTTCCGTTACAGTAGTAACATTATTTTTAGCAATATTCATAGTAATGTCATAGTATTATTCATAGTCAACAAACTCAGTTTAACTAGAAGAAACTAGTAAAAAAGCATGCAAAAAAAAAAATCCTAACAATCAGTTAAACAGCATTGGCCAGATGTATTTTCCTATTAGAGAATCTTACTAAATAACTATACGATGCTCCACAATGAACTTGTGATTAGATTCAAGTGATAAACCAGGATACATGTTATTTCCAAACCATTGAAAGATATGTTTGAGAAACATCCTTGCATCACAGGGATTTTGGTACACTGCAAAATCAAAAGATGTGAAAAAACATGTTACATGTTAACTAGACACTCATTTCTTGTTGCCAAAGGACGTGTACACACATACACATGAATACACACTCCCACAACAAACTAGAGCATCGGTTTCTACATCCGCAAGTTATCTTCACTACTCAGACCAAGCGATTAAATGCCCAAAGAAAAAACTAAACATACACTGATCATTATGTCTGAACAAGAATTTGTTCCACCCTGCAGTACTGCTTGGTTTCCCTTTGAGCTTTGTGCAAATGAATAAGCTGACTGTATATTAATGTGATGCTCTGGGTACACTATTAAAGTGTGTGTGTGTTCACATTAATGCAGTAATTATAGCCTGATTGTGTGTGTGTGTGTGTGTGTGTGTGTGTGTGAGTGTGAGAGAGAGAGTGTGTGTGTGTGTGTGTGTGTGTGTGTTTGAGTGTGTGTGTGTGTGTGTGTGTCTCTCTGTGTTTGTGTGTGTGTGAGTGTGAGTGTGTGCGTGTGTGTGTGTGTGTGTGTGTGTGTGTGTGTTCACGTTCATGCGGTAATTATAGCCTGATAGTGTGTTTGCGTGCGTGAGTGTGTGTGTGTGTGTGTGTGTGTGCGCGTGCGTGCGTGTGTATGTGTCAGTGTAGAAAGCCACAATCATCTTCTAGAAAACACGCTGAACTAGAACAATAACTTTTTTTCAAGTCAAACTTTGAGCATTAGTTCAGCATCTCTTTGTCTCCACACAGATGTTTCCGATCACGATTATGAGTATATTTCACATTCAGGGATACAGACACCAGACTGATTTATTTGTTTCATGTCATCTCATGCACATGAAGTCCTCCTAAAAAGCAAACCAATTAATTCCTCGTCTTTTTTCCACCATCCATATGAACTGACAGCTGAAGTATTGGATGTGACAGCGCATAAAGAACCCTGATTTATTCCATTACACGGTGATTCCCATCAGCTGGCCGGCTGTACCAGAGTTTGTGGAGATTGTGAGATGATGTGAGCTTTGCACAATGCATTCAGTGAAGCCCAGCAGAATGATGTTTGCTTTAAAAATGAATCTTCGTTCAGTTCCCGGCCCATTATATTCCTCATTGAAAGAGAATGAATGCTTGTGAGAAAGTGACGCAACACTCAGCTCAGACTTAACGTCATGTAATCTAGCCACAAACACGTCAATCACACTCAAAAATGCTAAAATCTAAACTTCTGAAACATTAGTGTCTCATATTTTACAACAGTCAATGCAATTTATGAAAGAAACCAGTTAAATCAGATGCACCCCCTTTGTGATCTTTGACATTTTCATAAGCGACTGTAATTTAACTACAATTTTTTTCTCAGCAATTATAACAGCTTACATTTATTTTATAATTAAATTATGTCATTTAGTTACTTTCCTCCCCAATGCATGATCCAATTGTGTCCACTATATTCTGTGCAGTGTGTTGTGGTTATATACTGCACATTTAAAGTCACCCGAGTATTTCTTTTGCTGGAAAAAAGGTATAAATATAGCATGCTGCCAGTATATCATCTCATCTGATGCATTCAATCATACATGCCTTTACTTACTATAAGGACCACTACATATTAGCCTTTTCTTAAACTAGAGCGTGCAAAACAGTGTGCAACAATACATGTATTAAACAGTATACAAACCTTACTTGTTAGATCATGACCTGCTAATTAAGATCCTGTTTTGTCTGGTACCAGAACAACTATAATACCCACAACCTATAAAACCCCAAAGTCCCCAAACTGTCTTCTATCAGCAAGAAGGTGACTGAAGAAATACTCTATGTTTCAATACTTAAACTATATACTTAAATATGCCAAAGTGCTTCACAGCAACATCCTAAACAGCCCTTGACTAAACAACAATGAAAAAATAATATAAAAGACAATGATATCATATAAACGACTAATCAATAAATTCATCAATGAAATATATGGTTATACTGATTATTATAAAATTGAATAAAAATTATTATAAATGAACACACACACACACATTGTGCACTTGAGGATCCTCAGATCCTCCATACTTATGAAGAAACTTAATAATAATAGTTGCTACAAATCCGGAATGTTACATTTCAGTTTGTAAACGTTGTATTGTATCGATACATTTATTCTGTGTTATGTTATTTGTTACCAGTGTTGATTGTTTTAACCATTAATGTTGTTAATTGTGACCTGCCAAAGGAGCGATGCGCTGAATTAAAACATTTCTTTTAAATATTGGTCCCTTTGCAAGCAATACGCAAAGCTCTCACTGGTATAAAAAAGACATTTTATGTGCCATTATGTATTTTTTATGTTTTCTACTATATGTATTTTATGGAAATGGAGGGGGGGGGGGGTGTTTTATGAATGAACGTGATCTCTGTCTCTCACTGCCTCCCTCAGGACAAAACGCGCGTGGCGTCACATCAGAGTCATGTATTCCGCCGAAATGACGTCAAAGGGTCGCGCGCCCGAGGGGGGGCGAGGGGGGTGACGCCTATATAAACCATGCATGCGACTTTGACGCTTCACTCCACTAACCTCGGAGTTATCACTGATCCAGCATCAGCAGACGGTGTGCTTCAGCTCCACACTGCAGGTGAGACATTATATCAAGCGTGTCCGTGTTACACCTGTTACATGTACTTACTATGATCATAATGATACAGTGTGCATGAGTGCATGCAAGTAACGCTGAATCCTAGACATATAGTAAGTGCGTGTAGTTTATTAATACTTAAAATGTATGAAGAGTTCAGATGCAAAAGCCTCTGTGCCATCTCAAATTTCATCTACAATTATTTTTATTTTTATCAGGCTCTTGTAATTTCACTTTATGGTCATTGTAGCCTATATGTACTTTTCTATGCAGTTAAAGTGCATACAACTGTGATAAAAGTGATAAAACTGCTCATGTGTGACCTTGGAGCACAAAACCAGTCATAAATGTCTTTTTTTTTCATCTGAAAGCTGAATAAATAATATTTCCATTGATGTATGGTTTGTTATGATAGAACAATATTTGTAAATCTGGAATCTGAGGGTGTAAAAAAAATCGAAATATTGAGAAAATCATCTTTAAAGTTGTTCAAATTAAGTTCTTAGCAATGCATATTAATAATCAATAATTAAGTTTTGATATATTTACGGTAGGAAATATCTTCAAGGGACATGATCTTAATATCCTAATGATTTTTGTCATAAAAGAAAAAGTAATAATTTTGACCCATACAGTGTATTGTTGGCTATTGCTACAAATATACATGTGCTGTTTATGACTGCTTTTGTGCTCCAGGCTCACATTTCAGAAGATAATTTAAAACGATTAAATGTTCGTTTACAAGCACACCTTAAATAAAGTGTGATCTGAGCGAGCACCAGATGCGTGTTCTTGTCTACACATGCATCGGGTTCTCAGCACAGCTGTGTTCTGGTGTGTTTCTGGAGAACAGGACCGAGGTTGTCATGACGGCGGCGTGTGTGATCATCTTGGCCTCGCTGGCGGTATCCGTGTCACCCGGGACCCAGGCTCAGACTCTGCCGGGTGAGGAGGACCCGTCTCTGGGTCAGCTGCTGCAGCAGGTCCGCTTCATTCTCACACAGATGGAGGACGAGAACAACAACAACGGTGTGCTCACATTCACTTACAAGAGTTAGAAACTTACAACATATAGCAGATCAACTAGACATTCCTTCCAGCATGACTGCAACATATATAATTATTATTTTTGTTTAACTGTCACAATATTACCTATTCATTCAAAAAATATGTTTTGATATTAATAACAGGAATAATAATAATAACACGTTTTCTTATTAATATGTTTGTATTAATGAGACCCACTTAATGGTGTAATGTATCGTAGAAAACTGTAAAATTCTGCAAATCAATCATCGGTTTATTTTATTTTTTTTAATTTTTTTTTGGTAACACTCTAGTTAGTTAATTAATATTGCTCAGTACTTAAATGTATAATTCGGCTTTTTTGATTTTTTTGCATGTAGCACATGTAACCCATGTTAAAATATGACATACATAAGAATAGTTTAAAAGCTGTATAAATAAGTTTGAAAGTTAAGTAATTCATTTAATGTAAGTTAATTCATCAGAGTTAATTAAAAATGTTAAATACAACAATTTAATGTTTAAGATTAAAAGTATGCCGACAGAAAATTAATGTCACTGCCCCTTTAAGGGACTAGTGACGCTAGACGCAGCACTTCAGTTACGTTGCAGCAGAGAAGAAATCGGAGAGAACGAGCTGTGTTTAATAAGCAGAGAAAAGAGTGAAAAAGCTGCTTTTGCAGTTGAAAAACATAACTTACCTGTTCGAGAACTGACGGGGATTTTATGAGAACTAAGCCACACCGGTTTTGGTCAGGTTTTTTGCTTGGTTTGAAGCTCGGTCGGAGCGAGGATTGGTCTGCAGTGTGCGGGCGCGCACATGCACAGACAGGATTCAAGATGGCGAGCCAGACCCAGACTTTCAACTCATCTTCTCCATCGCATCAGTGAGGAAATCTCTTGCGTATGGTGACTCGCTGCCAGAGTGGTAGGAGTATCAGAAATTGGTTTGAACTGAACTGGAAACTGATTTAATTATTATTTTTGGACTGAATCGAACTGAAACTCTTCATTGAACTGAATAATTGAACTCACATTTGGACTTGAACTTGAGTTAAGGTGTTATACTTTTATTTTCATATTGAGTTCATATGTTTGAATGTGATTTGAAATATTTGTGGTCCACTTTGATTGATGTGTAAATTGAAGGTATTTTCTTATCTGTAAAAGAAAGGGAAAAGAGTTAACTCAGGAAGAAAAATAGGAATTCTAAAATAGGTGCAACCTAGGAAAAAGCTGGTTTAACTTAGATTAGCCTGATTAAAATAACTTAGGTGAACTAAAGAACAAAAAGAAAGTGAAATACCTTTTTATTTATTATATTTACCTCAATACTAAGAATCTGCAGGTTTAATTTTGTTTTTGTTTTGCGTATTGTATATTCTACGTGAGTTTTGCATTCAGTAAATTGCCGGCCTTTTGTATTTAAAGTAATGGTCTCTGGTGTAATTATTTTTTGCTCCCCACTCCTTAGAACCTAGAACTGGTCCAGTGGCGCAGTAAGTGGTGTGATACCGGTGCTACACACATGAACAATAAACACAAATTGTGCATTTGTATTATTTTTAATACATTTATAATCACAACGACTGCAGCGCAATGTTTCAAGCGAAACCCATCATACAAAGTGATCCGAATTGTGCTGAATTCTCCGTGGCATCATGAAGACTCAGAAATGTTCCCAGAGTTGGAGAAGCTCTGGTGCGTGTTTAACCCCTCTATCTCTCTTCAGGAGCGCGCACGGACTGGCTGGAGAAGAGACAGCACCCGGGCAAGCGACAGCACCCCGGTAAACGCGACGACGCCGACTACGAGGACGAGGCTTCTGTCCTCCAGAAGAGACAGCATCCCGGTAAACGCGAGGAGGAGGAGGAGGATGACAGCGGCCGGATGAGGAGGCAGCACCCCGGGAAGCAGCTGTCTCTGGAGCAGGAGATGCTGGAGGAGCCCGAGCTCTCCAAGCGCCAGCACCCCGGCAAACGCTACCTGATGCTGCTCCACAAACGCCAGCATCCCGGCCGGAGAGAGCCGCAGGAGGCAGAGGGAGAGCTCTCGGACCTGGCCAAGCGCCAGCATCCTGGGAAGAGACTGTGCGAGGACTGGACCGAGACCGGCTGCGATCCAGTCAGCGTGCTGCTGGAGCTCCAGGACAGAAGCGGCGCCGAGGAGAAGCGCCAGCATCCCGGCAAACGCGTCGAGCCGGAGGACGAGTGACTGCTAAGAGTTTGCTGAAGAGTCCGAGTGTTAAAACGGATGAATAAGTGTGTGTGCATTGCTTTCCACGGCGTCACCCATCTCAATCTGTCCTATATACAACGTGTTCCTGGATCAACATCCTTACTGATCCCGGAACCAACCAATCAGAATCGATGGATAACTTTTCAGGAAATCTCCGTTTTCGGTTTACGATCAGCGTGCTTTTACACCCTTGTTAATCTACTGTCATTCCCCACTGATTTTAGGATTAAATTATGGGTTACGACAATTAGCCATGGTTTTAATACAAATAAAACCAAAAACATGGTTGCTATAGTTCAGCCATGATAACCACATGTGTGACCCTGGAGCACAAAACCAGTCAATTTTGGGAAATTGAGATGTGTGCATCATCTGAAAGCTGAATAAATAATATTTCCATTAATGTATGGTTTGTTATGATAGGACAATATTTTAAAGGGTGCAAAATTAATTAATTCTTAGCGATGCATATTAATAATCAAAAATGAAGTTTTGATATGTTTACGATAGGAAATATCTTTATGGAACACAATCTTAATATCCTAATGATTTTTGGCATACAATAAAAATGTATAATTTTGATCCACATAATGTATTGTTGGCTATTTCTATACATATACCTGTGCTGCTTATGACTGCTTTTGTGCTCCAGGGACACATATGAACCATTTTGACACAATAAGGTATTTGTAATATAACTTATAAAAATGATAATCAATGCTCCAAACAATAACCCATGGTTAATGTTCGTAAGTGTGGGTTAAAGTAGGTTAAGCCCATGTTTGTGGACAGTATCGATGTTGATCCCGTTTCTCGTGTAGTTCCAGCAGAAGACCTCCGTTCATTGCGCACGGGAATCCTGAACCCTGCTCCAGATGTTTGCTTTGGCACACAGCTGTGCTGTTCCACGAGACTCTTCACTAATGCATGCGTGCACAGAACATCTCCTTCGGATTGGTTCGCAAATATGAAACGGAATATTTTTCTACAGTAGCTATAGCTTTAATTCGTGCATGACTTGACCTGTACATGATTTCATGATTGATTTTTGTTCTATTGATAAAAATGAGTATATAATGTTGTACAATAAAACGCGTTCGATGAGAATGTCTGTTTCGGGTTTGAGCACGAGAGGGGGAAACAGCGCGTGAGATGTAATGAGGCAAGCATGCATCAGATTCAGTCAGAATCACACACAGAGAAGCAGATAGCAGAGAGTTTCTCTTTAATTCAAAGCCAGTTAATGCATACACACATGCCATTGAGAGTTATAACAAAAAAACCGATGCGGTTCACTAAACACGCGAATTCTGGATCGGGGCATGTTGTCATATGCTGACTGAATTAAGAGAAGCCTTTACAAAATACAGTATAAACTGATGTATTTCGGTGCTTTTTAAAGCATTTAAAAATGGCAATATAATCATGAAAGAGCATGAATTGAAAACGTAAATGTTTTGGCCAGGAAAATGTGCAATTAATTAATAGCCTAAATGACTATTTTAAAAACGTGATCGTTTGGCACTTCCTATAATGTCTAAAAAAAATGCATTAGTGCTCAGTTCAAATCTACCTTGGTCTGATAGTTACGCCTAACTCTGCTCTGAAATTGTGCTAGTGTGTTTTATTGTGCTCACTTTTTATCCAGTAAAACTATGGTGCTAAAGGAAGCTATTGGGAGGACAGAATTCAATCTCAGATGGGTTTGATCTGTGTGTTTGAAACATCCAGCCCCGTCATCTCCTCTTTGTTAAAAGCTTGGGCCATGCATTAGTCACAGTGTGATGCAGGACTTCAGAAGAAAGCAGCGGTCCACGGGGTGTCCTTTAATTAGTGAAGCTCAAGCCGTGGGTGGATGGGATCTGTTCCTTTGCTGCAGCTCTCAGTGCACACATCAACTCGTTACATAGCACACAATCATAATCAGATTCTTTAATTGATCTGCCAGGGGAATAAACATAATCTAACAAGCAGTACTGTTTCTAGCAACCCAGGCTCATTGGAAATACGTGACTACATTTCTGCAGAACCTGAAATACGTATCTCCAGGTACAATTAACTGCACTTTTCGAGTGAAACGTCCACTAGAGGCGCTGAATGGTTTCAATGTTTCCCCGTTTCAGATTCAGGTTAGAAAGCAGACACTTTTAGTAAATAATGTTCTGTCGTCTCCGTGTACACTAATTTTAATATAAATGCATTAATTCTAAACTTTTGAGTTGCCAAGGATGCGTGTCTGGGAATAAACGTGCGCTTTATTACTTTCAGGGTGGATCGCACTTCGCGGAAGCAAACACTAGGCCTATGTTAGCTTACATTTACATTTATGCATTTAACAGACGACTTACAGTGCATTCAGCCTATACATTTTTTTTTTATCAGTATGTGTTCCCTGGGAATCGAACCCACAACATTTGTGCTGCTAACGCAATGCTCTAACCACTGAGCCACAGGAACACAGCTTCAGGCATATATATAATTAAACGGGACTTTGACCGAGGTAAGTTGTTTATCGAAAAAGTATTGACCCGTTAACGGAATAATGAACGATTAAATATATATGTATGTTTTAGTATTTCTGTGATATAGCGAAGTTAAAGTTTGGAATTTGCGCACATATGACCATGTTGGTTAACGACAAGTGTTAAATTTGCAAAAAACTAACGTTAGTTGGCAAACTATTATTATACGCCAGCGATTAATTTGTATATGTGTACTCTCTGTTGCCTCGAGAATGAGTTAACTGTAATTCGAACATATATTAGATGTAAAATGATACGTGGAAAGCAATAATTGACTTTGCCAGAACGTAAAGTATTTAACGTTACGTTTAGTTCAGGTGGTTTTGTTATGCACTCGGTGAAACACCGCGGTCAAGCCAGCCGCAGTTCAGAAAAACACGGTCAAGCCAGCCGCGATTGAAATCAAGGTGCGCGTGTATTACAATGATTACGGTAATCACAGGAACAACACAAAGAGGACGCGCTTTTAGAGCGCTTTTCTTTTAGTCGCCCAGAACTGAGATATAATGACATTTTTCGTGAACTTTTTTATGTACATCTGCTTTTATAGCATTTATTTATTCTTATTTATTCTTGTCTTTGACGGTTCTGTATTACTATATTTTTCTACCTTTCAAATCATTGCAAGATTCATAGAAAAAGAGATATGGGACATTATTCGATTTAGAGGGGTATAAACACCAAGGCCCGTATTCATGAAAATCTTAGTGCTAAGAGTTGCTCCTAGTAACAAAATTCTAAGAAAATTCTTAGAAATGTGGGTGTTTCCTCTTAAATTTCAAGAAAAGATCCTAGTAAAGAAAAAAGTAATTCAGAAAGCATCTTAAACCTTAAAAGAGGTCCGAAATTGTTAGGAGTACGGACGAGGACTTTTAAGGGGCTTTAAGGGGCTCCTCTTAGTGAGGAGGCGGGGCTGACCCCATTGCTAGCTATGACACAGTCTTTTGAAGACTGTGATTGGTTGGTTGTCCAAGAAGGAAGTAAGAGCGCTTTCAAGAGTAGGGTTTATTATAAGCCTTCACTTTGAAATTACAAGCATAATTTTTCCTGTTTTACCGTACTCTCTCTCTCTCTCTCTCTCTCTCGCGCAAACACACGCACAATATATTCTATTCTTTACTTTTTATTTACCATGCTGTCATACTTAACGTATTTTATAAGAAATGAACAGCGACACAATAAGGTTCTGAAAGTGCTGTAACAGACCCAAATCATCGCTTCTGCATAGTTGCATTTTTCCAGTTGCCAAATATGTTAATGTAGTGATTACGTCCATTTCTGGTGCTATGGCATTTCTGCGCAGTGTCAGGGATGTTAACATGTCTTTAATAAGATCTGTCACAAACATGATCCCTGCACGATCTAATGTGCAGCGTCTTATTAACTCACTGTCATGCATTGTGTGCAACACATTTCTTCTCCCTCTTCATGTTTCATCCATTTTCTCCGCTGCTAAAGAAACTCTTAAGCCTCTTAAAAGTCCTCATCCGTACTCCTAACAATTTCGGACCTTAAGACCTCATTTAAGGGTTAAGATGCTTTCTGAATTACTTTTTTCTTTACTAGGATCTTTTCTTTAAATTTAAGAGGAAACACCCACATTTCTAAGAATTTTCTTAGAATTTTGTTACTAGGAGCAACTCTTAGCACTAAGATTTTTCATGAATACTGAATCATGAATCACTTTTAAGCGAAGACTCCTAGCTAGAAATTTTTAAGCTAAATTAGGAGCTCTCTGAGAGGATTCTTAGAATCTTTATGAATACGGGCCCAGGTTTCTAATAAGTACAAGAAATGAATGGTCAGTTCTTATACACGACATCCCATACTACATGCACACCTCATATGAAACCATATTACTGCAGCATTTTTGAGATATGGGATATTAATACATTTTGAGGACTATAAAGACCACATTTTTAATAAGTACAAGAAATGAATGGTCAGTTCTTATACAGGACATCCCATACTACATGCACACCTCATATGAAACCATATTACTGCAGCATTTTTGAGATATGGGACATTAATACATTTAGAGTGGTATAAACACCAGGGCCCGTATTCATGAAAAATCTTAGTGCTAAGAGTTGCTCCTAGTAACACAATTCTAAGAAATTTCTTAGAAATGTGGGTGTTTCCTCTTAAATTTAAAGAAAAGATCCTAGTAAAGAAAAAAGTAATTCAGAAAGCATCTTAACCCTTAAAAGAGGTCTTAAGGTCCGAAATTGTTAAGAGTACGGACGAGGACATTTAAGAGGCTTAAGAGTTTCTTTAGCAGCGGAGAAAATGGATGAAACATGAAGAGGGAGAAGAAATGTGTTGCACACAATGCATGACAGTGAGTTAATAAGACGCTGCACATTAGATCGTGCAGGGATCATGTTTGTGACAGATCTTATTAAAGACATGTTAACATCCCTGACACTGCGCGGAAATGCCATCGCGCCAGAAATGGACGTAATCACTACATTAACTAGATTAACATATTTGGCAACTGAAAAAATGCAACTATGCAGCAGCGATGATTTGGGTCTGTTACAGCACTTTCAGAACCTTATTGTGTCGCTGTTCATTTCTTATAAAATACGTTAAGTATGACAGCATGGTAAATAAAGAATATAATGTGTGTGTGTGTGTGTGTGTGTGTGCGTGTGTGCGTGCGCGTGAGAGAGAGAGAGAGTACGGTAAAACAGGAAAAATTACGCTTGTAATTTCAAAGTGAAGGCTTATAATAAACCCTACTCTTAAAAGCGCTCTTACTTCCTTCTTGGACAACCAACCAATCACAGTCTTCAAAAGACTGTGTCATAGCTAGCAACGGGGTCAGCCCCGCCTCCTCAATAAGATAAAAGTTTTTGTCTTTTCCTCGCTCAGAGTTGCTCTCAGATTGGTCCTGAATCACTTTTAAGCTAAGACTCCTAGCTAGAAATTTTTAAGCTAAATTAGGAGCTCTCTGAGAGGATTCTTAGAATCTTTATGAATACGGGCCCAGGTTTCTAATAAGTACAAGAAATGAAGGATCAGTTCTTATATGGGACGTGAGGGATTATACATTTTATTTTAATGTTTAATTTAAATTCACTTCCTGATTAAGAAGTGTCAGGCAAATTCAGGTGCTTTAGATCGCTTCCAGACCATTTGAGCTTGAGACAGCTGGGCCTTTTTGTCTCTATGATAATGGTAAGATCAATGAGTCAGACTACTGAGAGATTCAACCTTTGTTCTGCAAATGGCTTTGTCCTGGCCAGACGTGGATTCGTTAGGTTTATTGAACCACGGGAAGTTTCCCGTAACCAACTAACGCCTCCCTCAGATGCTTGCTTTGTTTGATGTTTGTCTCCACCTCCAAAAAAGTCCCTCCTCCAATTCTGTCTATAAGATACCATGTAAGATTGTTTAAGATTGAGATTTCGATGACTACAGTTCACAACAGCTTGTGTTCTCAATAAAAGAATCCTGCTGATCCAATCCGAAGTCTCCTGGTCTTCTCTTCTGAGTTTTCTACACTTTAGAAGAACAGAGTTTACAACAGATGGTGCCGTGAGCCGGATAGAGTTCCAGCTTCCTCACCTGAAAAACTTCAAGCTCAAACAAAGATCTGCATCTTTTGGAATCCAGCGAAACTTCAAGCTGAACAAGGATTCCCAGACTGAATTTTTCTCTCAACCAAGGGTTGTGGTGAGTGCTGTCTCTAATCCAAAAGAACCTAAGACCAGTGTATCCTCTGTGCCGTCAGAGAAGAGTTAACATACATCTGTAGGGTTTGTTTAACTAAATGTATCCTCTGTTTCAGGCAGGGAAGAGTTTATCCTCTGTTCTTGTAGGCAGGGAAGTTTATCCTCTGTTTCAGGCAGGGAAGAGTTTATCCTCTAAAGTTTTTTATTTTAGAGATGAAAGTATCCTCTGTTCTTGTAGGCAGGGAAGTTAAGTGTGAAGTGTTGGTAATTTGGAAAGTTAACAATAGTTAAGCTTTTTTATTATTATTTAACAAGTGTACCCTCTGTTGATCAGAGAAGTTTTTTTTTTTTTTTTTTTTTTTTTTTGTTTGTGTGGTACCGAAGAAACTTACAAAATGGTTAGAAGGAATGCTAGACTGATTCCAACCACAGAAAAGAGTGGTCTTGCGACTCCTTTGTGGTCAGATAGTGAATTCAAAACGCTGTTAGGGGAACAAATGGACCTAATAGTCACTGAAAAAGTTAGACTAGAACTAACGCAGAAATATGAGATTCATCCAGACAAGACTTGGTCAGTAGATGAGTGTAAAAAGGTACTAGGAGCAAGTATTCGTAAGAACAATGTGAAAGGCATTATCTGTTGTCACAGGGAATTCAGTGTAACGCTAGCGACACAACAGTCTCAGCGTAACGCAGAGCTAGAGAAACAGAACAATGAACTCCGTGCGAGAGTATCCACTTTGACTAAGAAATTGAACCTCAAGAAAGTTGCAGCAAAAACTGATGTGGAAGTAAGTCAGCCTGATAACATTTACCCTGATTTACAAGCGTTCTTTGAAACAGATGTAGCTCTCCAATCAGTAACTGATGTGCCTGTAAATTCGGTCCATGTGTGTGGGGCTAGAAGAAGATCTCAGGGGATTGAGGACACTGATAGAGTTCCTCTCAATTCTTCTGTTGTGCAAATACAAACTGTTGCCAAAGTGTTATGTCCTAAAGATATAGAGAGACTATCTCAGAGTTTACCGTCAGCACGCACACATTTTTCTGAATTTAGAAGAACATTGATCAGTAAAATGCGTCTTTATGACATGTCGTTGGCAGAAGTCACGCAGCTGATGTCACAAATACTAACTGAATCTGAATTCAACAGTTTTGAATCTGCTGTCACTTCTGAACTGCGAAATGCCAGTAAGGGTGATTTAAGAGAAGGTATTTTGAAAATCCTAAAGAACATCTTAGGACCCAAAATAGATTGGTCTAGAATTACAACCTGTGTGCAAAGGAAAGAAGAAACTGTGAGTGAATATACTGAAAGATTTTGTCAGTCAGCTGTAATCTACAGTGGAATTGTTGATGACCCTGAAAGTGTACTAGATGACAAGGGACCCCTGGTTCGTATCTGGTCAGATGGCCTTGTAGCCGAATACAGAAAAGCTTTACCATTCTTAGATCTAACTTGGTCTTACAGAACTCTCAGAAGTAACCTAGACAGGTTAGCTACATGGGAAAGAGATGCTGATGTCAAGGCAAAAGTAAGAGTAGCAGCAGCTACGTTTAACACAACGAAACAAGACAATAGATGGTCTAAAAGAGAAAGCAAATGCAAATACTGTGAAAAATTAGGACATTGGGAGAAAGAGTGTAGGAAGAAGTTACAAGATAGTAAAAGAAATGCTATGCATAATTCTGCTCCTTCTCAGCCTGCACACAACCCTGAAGTAGTTCCGCCAGTGACCACTGAAACTGTGGTACAGATAGTTCAGGCTCTTCTAAGAGCACAACAAGACCAGAAAAAAAACTAATTATTGGGGCTGTGAGTAGCTACCTTTCCCCTGTAATCCAACACAATGACCAAATAATTTTTGTGAAAGGTAGCATAAAAGAGAAGTTAGCAACTCTCACAGCCCCGAATATTGTTATACAGCGTGCACCAGTCACGAACCCATCCTCATGTAGGATGTCTGCAATGACTGAATTTGTGTTAGAGGATGAAGGCGAAACGACTCATGATTGTGTCACGCTTACATATGCAGCGACAAGTGAAATAGCAGAAACTCCCATAGAGAACGCAGAATTGGAGTTGTTTGTTGATGGTTCAGCTCAAGTTATTGAAGGTAACAGACGAGCAGGATATGCAGTAACTTCCACCACTGAAGTAGTTGCTTCAGGTCGTCTTCCAGCAGTAATGTGTCAGGGAAGGAAAACTTGGACTCATGTGTCACACTATAAAGTTGTTCCTCCCCCTGCAGGGATAGGATAGGGCAGACACAAGAACCAGTGAGGAGCCCAGGGAAGAACCGAAAGCAACAGGCTTCGGGGGCCAATCCTGCGGTGAAGATTTCCTCATAGGCCTTTCCCCTCCATTAGTCCATCCTTTCCTCACTGTTCTTTAGGTGTCGCAGGAATTGAGAAATAGGGAAAGAAGGAACAACAATAGCAGACTATATTTTGAACAGAGGATACAACCCTAATGTTTGCAGACACAACAAATACTGCTCTGTGCCGTTGTTCTCTCTTGTTTGTGTTTCTTTCTTCCTCTGTGCAGATACCATTTGATGGCTGTCCTGAGATCCATATGCACCGCCCTTCTCACCTGCGGATGAAGCCACAACCTCTAGAAAACAACTAGACCCATTGCCGAGCCAACTATCACACAAGAAAGAGAAAAGAAAGAAGAAGAAAAAGAAAAAAAAAATACACAACGCAGAGACTCACATACGGGCACTTCAGTCATCCATCAACATGATCAAGATTTTCGTACTATTAACCATCATGGACATCACGCAAAGTGTAGACCCCAGAAACAACATATTCGTAGAGCTGATGAATATGTCAAGAAATGCCTTGTTTGCTGGAAAGAACGTTTGCATGCCGCACGCACCTTCAGTAGGAGCAGGAATCCCATGGGTGGCACACCCTATCTCCAAATGTGATACGTGTACCTTATTCGATCATCATACCAGTGGATTATACAACAAGGATACATGTCACAACGTAACAATTCCTCCAGCTTCTTCGTGTTGCATTCCTGGACTACCATCCTGCAACCTAACTTCAGCTACTCCCATCATGACAGATCTACTCATGCCAAGGATGTTCTATTGGTGCATGGAAAATCATGCTCCAGCATCGACTACACTGGGTGAAATTCCTCGTGAACGTTGCAGCTTTGTGATTGAAAGAAGAACCGAATTCGATGTGTACGTTACTACATCAGATAAGAAAGAGGAGAATGAATTAAAAGAGTGTCTATACGGGAACCCATCCCTACCGAAATTTTTTGCCATAAATCAGTGGTGTATGATTCCTCCACCGACTGGCACTTTGTGGTTATGTGGGACTTCTGTCTACAGCATCCTACCCAGCCAATTCAATGGCAGGTGCACCCTGGTTTATGTCCTACCAGCCATCAGAGAAAATACACACTCCACCTCAAGTTCTCCACATCTACAAAATTCAGCTTCTACCAACAAAGATGGCTGCATTCCAGGACTCACTTGTGTACAAACGTGGTGGTCAAGAACTCTTGGAGCATTAATCCCATCGTATGGTGTCATGCAGGCTCTCGATCAAGTCAGAAGCCTGTCGGATTCTGTACAGAAATTGGCCAATGATACGGTTTTGGCCCTGGGCAACATCAAGGACACTCTTGCCTCGCACAAGATGATGATCTTACAGAACAGAGTGGCCTTGGATTACATTCTTGCAACACAAGGGGGAGCCTGTACCATTATCGGTCCTGAATGCTGCACCGGGTTAATGGATCCAACAGAGAACTTGAACAAAATCCAACAAGACATTCTTGGTCTTTCAGCAAAATTACACCAGATGACTGAAGATAATTCTTCATGGTTCGGAAACTTGTTAGGTAAACCCTGGCTGTGGATCAAGGAAATAGCAATTCTGCTGTTGTTTCTCCTACTTGCGTACTATCTATGCATCCACAGTATCAAGTGTTTCTGTCAGCAAATGACTCCCGCCTCTCACGAGGAAATGACAGTTCCAACCAGAAAAGATTATTACCCGTAAGAACTTCACGGACCCGAATTGCATGTTTTGTTTCTGTGTCAGCATGCAATTACATATAAGCAACACAGAGCATGTACTATGTGCCTGTAACGATTACAAGTTACAATAATTAACTTTTAAGTGTCTAAATTTGTATTTTGTGAGAGTTATTAGAACTCTCAAAGGGGGAATTGAGGGATTATAAATTGTATTTTAATGTTTAATTTAAATTCACTTCCTGATTAAGAAGTGTCAGGCAAATTCAGGTGCTTTAGATCGCTTCCTGACCATTTGAGCTTGAGACAGCTGGGCCTTTTTGTCTCTATGATAATGGTAAGATCAATGAGTCAGACTACTGAGAGATTCAACCTTTGTTCTGCAAATGGCTTTGTCCTGGCCAGACGTGGATTCGTTAGGTTTATTGAACCACGGGAAGTTTCCCGTAACCAACTAACGCCTCCCTCAGATGCTTGCTTTGTTTGATGTTTGTCTCCACCTCCGAAAAAGTCCCTCCTCCAATTCTGTCTATAAGATACCATGTAAGATTGTTTAAGATTGAGATTTCGATGACTACAGTTCACAACAGCTTGTGTTCTCAATAAAAGAATCCTGCTGATCCAATCCGAAGTCTCCTGGTCTTCTCTTCTGAGTTTTCTACACTTTAGAAGAACAGAGTTTACAACAGACGTCCCATACTATATGCACACCTCATGTGAAACCATATTACTGCAGCATTTTTGAGATATGGGATATTATTCGATTTAGAGGGGTATAAACACCAGGGCCCGTATTCATGAAAAATCTTAGTGCTAAGAGTTGCTCCTAGAAACAAAATTCTAAGAAATTTCTTAGAAATGTGGGTGTTTCCTCTTAAATTTAAAGAAAAGATCCTAGTAAAGAAAAAAGTAATTCAGAAAGCATCTTAACCCTTAAAAGAGGTCTTAAGGTCCGAAATTGTTAGGAGTACGGACGAGGACTTTTAAGAGGCTTAAGAGTTTCTTTAGCAGTGGAGAAAATGGATGAAACATGAAGAGGGAGAAGAAATGTGTTGCATACAATGCCTGACAGTGAGTTAATAAGACGCTGCACATTAGATCGTGCAGGGATCATGTTTGTGACAGATCTTATTAAAGACATGTTAACATCCCTGACACTGCGCAGAAATGCCATCGCGCCAGAAATGGACGTAATCACTACATTAACTACATTAACATATTTGCCAACTGGAAAAATGCAACTATGCAGCAGCGATGATTGGGTCTGTTACAGCACTTTCAGAACCTTATTGTGTCGCTGTTCATTTCTTATAAAATACGTTAAGTATGACAGCATGGTAAATAAAGAATATAATGTGTGTGTGTGTGTGTGTGTGTGTGTGCGCGCGAGAGAGAGAGAGAGAGTACGGTAAAACAGGAAAAATTACGCTTGTAATTTCAAAGTGAAGGCTTATAATAAACCCTACTCTTAAAAGCGCTCTTACTTCCTTCTTGGACAACCAACCAATCACAGTCTTCAAAAGACTGTGTCATAGCTAGCAACGGGGTCAGCCCCGCCTCCTCACTAAGATAAAAGTTTTTGTCTTTTCCTCGCTCAGAGTTGCTCTCAGATTGGTCCTGAATCACTTTTAAGCTAAGACTCCTAGCTAGAATTTTTTAAGCTAAATTAGGAGCTCTCTGAGAGGATTCTTAGAATCTTTATGAATACGGGCCCAGGTTTCTAATAAGTACAAGAAATGAATGGTCAATTCTTATATAGGACGTCCCATACTATATGCACACCTCATATGAAACCATATTACTGCAGCTTTTTCAAGATATGGGACATTATTCGATTTAGAGGGGTATAAAAACCAGGTTTCTAATAAGTACAAGAAATGAATGGTCAGTTCTTATATAGGACGTCCCATACTACATGCACACCTCATAAGAAACCATTTTACTGCAGCGTTTTCAAGATATGGGACATTATTCGATTTAGAGGGGTATAAAGAGACCATTTCTAATAAGTACAATAAATTATTGGTCAGTTCTTATATGGGACGTCCCATACTATATGCACACCTCATATAAAACCATTTTACTGCAGCATTTTTGAGATATGGGACATTATTCGATTTAGAGGGGTATAAAGACCTCATTTCTAATAAGTAGAAGAAATGATTCGTCAGTTCTTATACAGGACGTCCAATACTATATGCAAACCTCATATGAAACCATTTTACTGCAGCGTTTTTGAGATATGGGAGATATATCTCAAAAATGCTGCAGTAAAATGGTTTTATATGAGGTGTGCATGTAGTATGGGACGTCCCATATAAGAACTGTCACGGTTCCTGGCTCTGTGTGTTCATTCTGTCTATGTGTTGTCTGTGCTGATTGCTTCTCAGCGTTGCCCAGCAACCCCGGTGCTGATTGAGCTAATCAGAGTGGCTGCACCTGATACTCATCTCAGTGCCTATATCTGCCGCTCGGTTTGGGGTAGCTGTTGTCAGTTCGTTGCTACTCATGCCTTGTCCTGTTCTCGTCTGTCTTAAGCTTTGTCTGCTGTTCCTGTGTCTCTTGCTGCCTTAAGAGGACCTTATCGTCGGGATTGGAGTTCCGGTAGTCAGGCGTCCTGGACTTCTGCTCCTGCCAGATTCTCACTTGTGGCTGTCTACTCCATCCCGGAACGGCTATCGTAGCACTTTAGTGTTCATAACTGCTGCCATTCTTGTGAGCCTCAATAAATCACTTTATTTTCACTCGCAACTGGATTTCGAGTTTTTACCGTGACAAGAACTGACCATTCATTTTGTGTACTTATTAGAAATTAGGTCTTTATAGCTCTCTAAAGTGTATTACTGTCCCATATCTCAAAAATTCAGCAGTAATATGATTTCATATGAGGAGTGCATGTAGTATGGGACGTCCCATATACAAACTGACCATTCATTTCTTGTACTTATTAAAAATGAGGTCTTTATACCCATCTAAATCGAATAATGTCCCATATCTCAAAAATGCTGCAGTAAAATGGTTTTATATGAGGTGTGCTTATAGTATGGGATGTCCCATATAAGAACTGACCATTCATTTTGTGTACTTATTAGAAATTAGGTCTTTATAGCTCTCTAAAGTGTATTACTGTCCCATATCTCAAAAATTCAGCAGTAAAATGGTTTCATATGAGGTGTGCATATAGTATGGGACGTCCCATATAAGAACTGACCATTCATTTCTTGTACTTACTAGAAATGGTGTCTTTATACTCCTCTAAATCGAATAATGTCCCATATCTCAAAAATGCTGCAGTAAAATGGTTTTATATGAGGTGTGCTTATAGTATGGGACGTCCCATATAAGAACTGACCATTCATTTATTGTACTTATTAGAAATGGTGTCTTTATACCCCTCTAAATCGAATAATGTCCCATATCTCAAAAATGCTGCAGTAATATGGTTTCATATGAGGTGTGCATGTAGTATGGGACGTCCCATATAAGAACTGACCATTCATTTCTTGTACTTATTAAAAATGTGGTCTTCATAGTCCTCAAAATGTATTAATGTCCCATATCTCAAAAATGCTGCAGTAATATGGTTTTATATGAGGTGTGCATATAGTATGGGATGTCCTGTATAAGAACTGACCATTCATTTCTTGTACTTATTAGAAATGGTGTCTTTATACCCCTCTAAATCGAATAATGTCCCATATCTTGAAAACGATGCAGTAAAATGATTTCATATGAGGTGTGCATATAGTATGGGATGTCCCATATAAGAACTGACCATTCATTTCTAGTACTTATTAGAAACCTGGTGTTTATACTCCTCTAAATCGAATAATGTCCCATATCTCTTTTTCTATGAATCTTGCAATGATTTGAAAGGTAGAAAAATATAGTAATACAGAACCGTCAAAGACAAGAATAAATAACACTAAATCTGCTATTAAAGCAGATGTACAAAAAAAAGATCACAAAAAATGTCATTATATCTCAGTTCTGGGCGACTAGAAGAAAAGCGCTCTAAAAGCGCGTCCTCTCCGTGTTGTTCCTGTGATTACCGTAATCATTGTAATACACGCGTACCTTAATTTCAATCGCGGCTGGCTTGACCGTGTTTTTCTGAACTGCGGCTGGCTTGACCGCATTTTTCTGAACTGCGGCTGGCTTGACCGCGGTTGTGAAACGTACAGAAAGTTTACTGGCGGATACCCACTTAATTTGCCCCAAGTAAATTAAATATTACAAATTGACCCTATAATCTCAGTTAATATGTTCTTTTGTTTTTATCTTGATCCTCCGCAATTAGATAACTGGGACATTTTCGAACTTTTAACATAATTATAAGCGCTTCAAATCTTTTGTTATAGATCAGTGAATGTAATTAAATGTACGCATTGTACAATATTGAGCATTCTGTACTTTTACCATACACTGTCTACATTGTCAGAATAATGGCCACCAATGATTTTCCTGATCCAGCTGCAGAAGATGAAAAGAAATTAGAACTTGACCTCGATTAAATGATGGCTGATTTGCAAGAGTTGCAGGTAGGAAACGGTCTGTCAAACTCTTTAATAACAATGATACTGTTCTTATTGTGTAGGCAGTTTAGTCTGGTTACAAGGTTATTCTTATCATTATGGCTAGGAGGAGACTGTTCCTAAATCACAACCTAAACAGAAAAAGAAAGACGTTCCAAGGATCAGATGGAAAAAAAGAGACAAAAACGGTCTCTTGTTATATTCAAAAGGAAAAGGAGGCAAGTGATAATATCACGTATTATTTTCTCTCTTTCTCCCTCTCTCTTAATTTTCCTGGTCTCACAAATCGTGTAGAGGCTTATCACTACTGTATATGTACAGGTAAATCCAGAGCTTCAGTGGTCCATTCATTAGCAAGCAACCAAACTTTTATTGATCCCGGTAAGCCAGTTGTGTTACTTTAGTAGGAAAAAAAGGAAGAACATTTCAAATATACAAGAATGGTTTACACAACACTTGCTTGTATTTTATTCTAGTAACTACAAGTGACGCTGAGTCTTCGTTGAATTACTGTATGTTTCTTCAGATATAGGCACCCATGCACAGCGTGCTATTGGTACGTTACAAAATAGCTAAATTTTGACAGGAGTTCCCTTATCATTTTAGTACAATTAAATTATAAAAAAAGGTGTTTCCTTATATACCGCTTTTGTCTTTCAAGATACACAGTTACAGCAGCTCCATGATGCTCTTATCTCTGAGAAAAGTATGTCTGCATCTCACAACTGGACTTTAAGACAAATGGTGTCTGAAAACCATTGGATAGCAGCTAGACAAACACTCTTGGATTGCTCGCTCGCCTCAGACAGGGTAGATTTCCTAACTTGTGATCACTGCAGAGTGAAAGCAGCAGTGATACGATGCAAGGACTGTTTGCCAAAACCACATTACTGCGACAGCTGTGATGTGTCAACTCACCAGCACCTTGTTTTGCATAACAGGGAGTGTTTTTTAGATAATTTCTTTAAACCTATCCCTCCATCAAGTATTGTCAAAGACGTCATGTAAACCTGAACTGTAGGACCTTATTCAAAGTGGTTACTGGCCAGGCTCAATTTCATTTCAAACTGTATATCAGATTGACCTGTTCACATCTTTTGAGCAGTTTAAAGTCACTGCACCCAGCCTCTCTAGACAAGCATTTGTAAAGATGTTAGAGCATAGGTCACGGACATTTGGACAGGTAAGAATTCTTCAAATTACATCTTATTTTATTAATGAACTTCTCCTTACCCCCACTAATAAAGAGATTTCTTTTTTCAATTGTTAGAGTGATACCATTTGTGGCAAAACATTCCAAAAAGCATTTTTGGAATGGACATATTGTCACCATGAAAAAGAGAAGCTCAGTGGAATTGATCACTTCTCATACCCTGCATGTGTCCCAGATGCAGTTCCAGTGTCTGCAGATGGAAACCGCAAACTATACCGGTTTAACAAAGCCAGAGAGTAATAGCATAACCAATATTTAAAATTATTATGTATATTGTATATTGGCCTTATATTTTTTTGCATTGTAATTAATATAGAGTAGAGGAGCAGCCTTACTTTGATGGAGTATTCATTCATTGCCAAGAATGAAGATGTGGCAGCATTTGTCAGTGTCATTCAGCAAAAGACCAACCCAGTAAGCTTCCATAATTGTATTAGTATTTTTGTTATTTAACTGAAAGATTACACTTTACTGATATTGCTTTGTTTATTACAGGTACAAGGACGAGGCACATGTGGAAGATCTACATGGGCTGCTGCAAGAGAGACCTCAAAGAAATCAAGCAGCAAATTGGATGAGGAAGGGTTGGAGGTGGCGGTTTGCAGACACAACATCTTGCTTAAAGGCCTGAACATGCAGAGGGGTGAAATATTTGCTTATCCAATGTTTCTGCAAAAAGAAGTTGCGTCAAAAACAAACTGCAGATTTTTCTGCACCGACATCATGTGCCGATATTGGCCCTACTTGCAAAAAGTCGCAAAGGTAGTTCCATGAATGCAGCAGTTATCAGAGATGAAGCCTTTTCTTTCTGTTATGCATGCAAAAGGACACTCTACCAGCTGTGAGGTAATTTTCTGTTTTAAATAACTTAACATTGTGTGAGGCCTTCAATCTTGCTTTGTCTGTTAAATTGTGCTAGTTTGTTTTATAGGTCCAGTGGAGTGGTAAAAATCAAACTGGAGCTGGCACTACTATAGGAGAGGAAGTTGAACAAGTTAACAGTTTTTTATCACGTGTTGCTCTTACAACTAAATATATGAGTAAAGCAGGTAGGTGTCATATGAACACAGCATATTTTTGTAATCCATAGGATTTTTGGTGAAAAATCCTAAGCAATCGAAGTAATTATGTTTACATATGTGAATACCATTCTATTATAACATTGCTTAAGATTAAAAGATTCCTGCCCAATGAATAGGCATGTATGTGTATTCAGACAACTCATTTGCATATCGACATGGTTGACAGCTGTTAATGCACAATCACCATTTTAGATCAACTAACTGTATAAGATTTCCATTCAAACTGAAAGCATAATTCTAGACTACACACTGTCAGTTTCAGAGCAAAACACAAAACTGTGACATTTCATTCACTGATGCGCACCTTCACTTTGTAGCACTTAAACTGGCAGTGTATATACTTGCTAGCAACCCATCAAAATAAAAGCTTGCTGATTTATGTTTGAAAATGTTGCAAATACATATAAAATGTGAATATGTAAATATTAGCATTGTATTTTTCAGTGTACTATAAAATAATAGTATTTTTATTTAACACTCATTTTATATTGTAAAATATAATTATATTATCACACTTTATTATTTTGTTTATTTTATTTAAAAAATAAACCAAACTAAAGAGCATTAATATTAATACTGTTATTAATTGTTTTATTATTTAAAGTTATATTTAATGGTTCACACTATGTGCAGTGTGAGCACCAAACCAAATCTCCAGGTGCTCTCATGAGAACCAGACCCGAAATACTTATGTCTACCCATATATATACACGTGTGTGTGTGTGAGTGTGTGTGTGTGTGTGTGTGTGTGTTCTCATTTAGCACCAGTGGATATGATCACACTTCATGCCAAAGGATGGAATGAGCAAAAGAAGAAAAACTTGCACGCGTACTTGTCTCAACGGTACATCAAGGTACTACACCTTTAATATGGCGTTATTTTAAGCCATACATTGGAGACATTTCTTTTTATACCATCTTACCCAATTAAGTGTATTATCTCACCTAAGACTGTGCAAAAGATTAAAGAAGCCAAAGAAGATATCGAGGCTAAGGCAAGCTTTGGCAGATCTAATGAAGAGCTGCAGCAATGGGTTAGCGATGTTAAGCAATGGGCAGCTCAAGGTGCATGCTTAGTTTTGCTTTCCATCTTTGTATAGTTTCCTTAGAAATGAAATATGATTATTGTTTATTAGGCATTTATTTGAAATATTTGAAAACTTAAAAGACTGTTCTTGCTTAGTTAAACTAGTAATGAACAATTGCCCTGATTCGGTGGTCTGATATGCTTTTTTGAACAGTTCCCGATGGCAACAGAACAGATGATCCAGTGGGTTTGCAGCGTCTGATTGAAGGGCTGTATTTAGGAATTCAGCAGAAAAAGAGAAATTTGTATCGCATTACAGGTAAATAAAATGCTTTATATATCACATTTTTCTTATTTAGATCATCATAATAATTACTATTGCTCCTAAAGGGTGTTATAATTTATAGCTCTGTCAATTTTTCCTTGGTATATGACCCAGATCGCAACAAGCAGCGCAATAAAATCAGACGACGAATAATCGAAGAGAAGAAGTTATCTGACGCAATATGTCAGTACAATTCAACCAAAGCCTTGAATTCCGCTGATGAATTGCTTGCTGTAGAAACACCTATCTGGCCATGGGAATGTGGTATGACCTAAAAAAAAATTGTAAGATATTTATTTAGCATCACAAAACTACAAGTTGCCAAGCTCACTTTTGGTTTCAGTTGATGATGCATCATTGGGCCTGAAAAATACGATCTTTGACAAGTTGATGCAGTTAGAAAGACTCCAGGAAGAAGAAGCTATACTTGTTGAAGAAATGAAAAGGCACTGGAGTCATATCTGCAGAACTATCAAAAATGTAAACGAACAGACTGATGCATTGTCAGATGGCCTGGCCACCAGTGGCGGGCAAAGTACACAGATCAAGTACTTGAGTAAAAGTACAGATAGGTATAATAAAATATTACTCCAGTAAAAGTAAAAGTACTGCTTTTTCAATTTTACTCGAGTGAAAGTACAAAAGTACTCAATTTTTAATGTACTCAAGTAAAAAAGTACTGATAGACAGATTTATTTTGCAATTTTATATAGACTACTTTATTTAATTTTATATTAGCACATATTTTTATCATCCTACTGCCCAAAATACCTGGGTTTTTCCCAAAATAACCACTATATAGTCAAGATATATATTTTGTTGATATGGACTACGTTGATGAGAGTGATGTAGTAATGTTCGCTGTGAAGCTTACACTGCCATGTACCTGAGAGAAAACATATCACCATCTAATTTTCACCAGTAAGAAAAAAGTGTTTTAGAACTTGTTGTTTTGCAGGACGTCAGTTATATATGACATGAGAATTAGGCCTGAAATTAGGAAGAACATTTTAAGGAAAATCTAATTATATTTTCATAATGATTTTTTTTCTTCTCAAACCTTGTCTGTGGTGTAAAAACACGCCTGGCCAAATGCCCCCAGAGGGCATCACTTCCCACTCTGATAATTACTGTAGTTACTATGTTCTGAACATCACATCCTTTCTTTTTCCCTCAGATGGAATCTATCTAGGTGGCTGAATAAAGATATTTGGACTTTATATCTAAAAATTTCCTCAACTTAGCACCAGCAAGCTTGTTAGCTAGACAGTTAGCATCAGCTAACAATATTTACTTATTTTCAGTATGGTTATGAATAAACATTCATATCTGTCTACTCGGCTAGTTGATCTAAACAATATACAAATGTATACTGTTGATAAACAATATAAAAACAGACGTCACATAGGTCTAAATGCATAGCATTTTAATAAAACTGCTAACGTTACAGCAGCGGGGAATATGAACGTGCATGAATTATTTTATTTAATCGGTGTTATTTTAATGTTTTGTTTTTTGACCTAAAACATAATGTTAGAGACACTGATGTTGATCTGTCTGCATTCAAGCATTTCAGTGGGCTTAAATAGATCACAGCAGGTTTAGTTCACAAACAACTGACAGTTTTGACCTAAATATTATTTTCAGTTACAATAATTAATCCAAAAAATCCGACATTAGTGACTTACTTTTCGCAGCAGTTGTTGCGCGCCTGCTCGCGCGCGCGTTCACAATATCTCCCGGTTCTTTACTCGTGAGTTCAGTTCACTAAAGAAGACTCGCTCTAAACGGATCATTTGAATCAGTGAGTTTTCGACTCGAGAACAGCTGCAATCGGATCATTGCAGTTCGTGAATGAATCGTTTGTTGCGATTTGAGAACCGAGGTTCATTGAAAAGAATCAGTTTGTTCATGAATCATACAACGCTTCTGCGTCTCGGAGCACGTGATGTATTGTAAGGAGTAACGATGTTTTATGAAATGTAGTGAAGTAAAAAGTACGATCTTATGCTTTGGAATGTAGTGAAGTAAAAGTAAAAGTTACTCAAAATAAAACTACTCCAGTAAAGTACAGATACTTGAAAAATGTACTTAAGTACAGTAACGAAGTTGTTTTACTTCGTTACTGACCACCACTGCTGGCCACCAAGAGTAAGTGCTTTTGTTTTCTCAGAAGTCATTGCTCATTAAATTTGAATAATTGTGCTTCTCTTTGGGGGTTCTAATAAAGAATTTTGACATGCTTGGCAAATTTAGTGCATTGATATACATTACTAGGTTGCCTTCTAAGTGGACCCTTTTCACGGATTGTGATGATGCTTTTCCACAGTTTTTAACATTTCATTTCTAATAAGCATATTTTTGCATTCCGTAGGATTTTTGGTGAAAAATCCTAAGCAATCGAAGTACTTATGTTTACATATGTGAATACCATTCTATTAAAACATTGCTTAAGATTAAAAGATTCCTGCCCAATGAATAGGCATGTATGTGTATTCAGACAACTCATTTGCATATCGACATGGTTGACAGCTGTTAATGCACAATCACCATTTTAGATCAACTAACTGTATAAGATTTCCATTCAAACTGAAAGCATAAATCTAGACTACACACTGTCAGTTTCAGAGCAAAACACAAAACTGTGACATTTCATTCACTGATGCGCACCTTCACTTTGTAGCACTTAAACTGGCAGTGTATATACTTGCTAGCAACCCATCAAAATAAAAGCTTGCTGATTTATGTTTGAAAATGTTGCAAATACATATAAAATGTGAATATGTAAATATTATATGTAAGTGGACCCTTTTCACGGATTGTGATGATGCTTTTCCACAGTTTTTAACATTTCATTTCTAATAAGTTTATAAAAAAAAATATTTTAAAAGAATGTAAAAGACCTTTGGCAGTAAATTACAAAAATAAAAAACAATTAAGGCTGCTGCTAGGTGTTTCTAATACAACAGCTGATAGGGTGATGAAAAATGTGACATTTTTCTCTTCTGACCATCGTAATTTATCTCTCTGTATTTTTTCCCTCTTTTGGAAAGTCATGGAAACGCTATTGCGGATATGTTCTCTTGCTGTTTGTGCAAATACAAATATGCTATAGAATTCTAGCTAACTACGATTACTTCTACTTCCGTGAAACCTGGAAATAGGAATAGCATCCATACTTGAGATTTCATATATAGTTTATAATGCCTCCCAATTTATTATGGTTATTCATTATTGTACCATTTTTGTGGTTCTAATTTAATTTAATTTTGATACATTTTTTAAGCCTATCCACCAGGACTTTCCGAGCAAGCGTACTGTGGCCTGCTCTGTGTTCTTCGAAGGCAGCTGCATGAATGTAAGACAGAAAAAGAAAGGGTGAAAGAAACATACCACCAAATAGTGACTGGATGGGATAGTTTGGCTGTCCTTGAAGAGGATAATGACTGCTATGAAAGCCTATCTACAGATTCAAATGATTCCGTTGATGAAGACATGTAAATATATTGATTAGTATTTGTGTTCATTATCTATTTATTTATTTATTTTTTACCTGAAGGCCTACTGTCATCACAGTGTACAACAATGTAGATTGCACTTTTAACAAAACAATGTTTTAACCAGAGGTGTCCAATCACAAGAAGAGTTAAACATTTCTTCTTTTTTAATACATATAGTATGGCAGGGGTGTCCAATCAACTCTTCTTGTGTAAAATAGGCCTAAACACTCAAATGTACAACATTTGAGTGTTTCCATGCCTTCAGCACATTTTTCTGTTTAAAAGGAAACAAAACTGATAATTTCCCCTCTTGATAAATCTAAAATAACAACTTCAACCATTCACTCAGAGAGCAGTCAAGAGAACAGAGCCAGTACTGTAGTAAATATGTAGCTTCCACAATCTTGCTTGGTTTAAAATACAATATTTGATTTAAAATAAATGTTATTTGACCTGTTTGATATGTCAATTAACATCACATATGTTCGTTAGATAGGATTAATTCCATACTTTACCTTTGAGCTTTTTTTTTTCCACGTGTGGTGCAGCAGCGCCGGAGGGCTCCACGTGTGGTGCAGCAGCGCCGGAGGCCTCCACGTGTGGTGCAGCAGCGCTGGAGGGCTCCACGTGTGGTGCAGCAGCGCCGGAGGGCTCCACGTGTGGTGAGGCAGTGTTGGTGGTCTCTGGATATTCTGTATCTGGAGAAGGAGTCTGTAGGCTGCTAGTCACCTTCTTTTTCTCTCTCTGAAAATGAACTAAAGGACATCACAACCAAGTTATATTAGAGCAATAACAAAAATGTATTTAAATTATCTTAACATTTATTTTAGTGATTCTGCACAGCATGTATTTTAACAGTCTTAAGATCATTAAGAAATTTTAAATGATTCCTTTGTAAAACTGATACATTGCCAAGTCTAGTGGCATAATTAAAAATAAACCACGACTGTATTTTCAGAGTTCTTACCAATAAGGAGTATGGGATGGAGGTCAAGGGCGGCCAACTTATCAAGCTGAAATGAAAATTATAATAATAACAATAATAATAAATTAACTAACACAAAACGTAATACAAAATGCAACAAGAGATAAGGTTGACCAATGTTAATACATCAGTCTAAAGATAACGGGCACTGCACATTATCCATGAAAAATGAGAATAACTTTTTATGTAATTTAAATTGTTCATGAAAACCATTCTTTCACATTTCACATTAAAGGTTACTGTTTATAATAATATGGTTTTATGAATTATTTATGGATTTAAGAAAAAATGTATCTGCTTGTGTTTCATGAGCAAGGTCCACTGTCTCCATTACAGTGTTACTTATGTAGCATGCTAATCATGTTACTCACACATGCAACAGCTAACATATTTTACATTTTTAAATTATACTAATATTATTCAGTTATTAAGTAATAATAATTGTCATTGTCACTTGTCATTTTAAACCTTAAGTTAAACACTTACCAAACAATGACTGCTGTTGACAACTACAGTCCTGTTGCAGTTTTTTTGAATGGAAGCAACCCAATCAGATTTGGATAATTTACATGTTTCCCTTTTTTTCTGTAATTTTGCCTTGTATGGCTGACCAGTCTTGCATGCAGGACATGTTTTGAAGGCCACATTTATAATGGCTTTGCAACATAACATGCACATGTCTTTTTTGTGCTCCCGGGCATTCCTGGAGAATAAAAAAAATATTGCAGTAGTATAATACAGTATATGGAATGTTATAATATATAGTACATTTTACTTATTCCAGTCAGCCACAGTAAAGCAACCAAATAAATATACAATTTACATACGATTTTTAAGGGTAGTAAGAGTTGTATACATTCTATTTATTAATGCGAGGTGATTTCTGCTTGTAAAATGGCTTTTTGTCATTCCAATAAAATCAATAGCAGAAATACCAATAATCTGATTAAATGAATATATTGTAGTATTTACTTGACCACTTTCTTTTTGATGACATGAAACTGGAAATGTTAAAGGGTGATAACCCAAAGCTTATCTTTAATGATGTCACTAAAGACTTTTCTTTTATATATAAAACGTCTCAGGTTACGTATGTAACCATGGTTCCCCGAGTGGGGAACGAGACACTGCGTCCCCTAGGGGTCGCTATGGGGAACGCCTTCAGCGTGACTCGTGTCTGAAGATACATATGTAAAAACACCATCCGTTGGCCGGCGACAGCCCATGACGTCACTACCGGCACGACCATAATATAAGGACCGTCGGGAGAATACATCATCCGCTTCTTCGTCTGAAGCTTGCATCCGAAGCATGGCCCAAAGCCTAGGGGATGCAGTGTCTCGTTCCCCACTTAGGGAACCATGGTTACATACGTAACCTGAGACGTTCCCCTTCATGGGAACTTCGAACTGCATCCCCTAGGGGTCGCTATGGGGAACGTTATACCCACGCCACCATGCTGAGGGGAGTGCAAGCTCAATTCACGCAGGAGGCGAGCACTAGTCAACTCTACCATTTGGCTCAGGGAGTTGCCCCTGTGGACGGTTGATGCTGTCAGTGACATTATCCCCTTTGGCCAAAAACCCGAGCTGCATACCTGAAGTACTTACCTGCTAGGTGCCGGGATTACCGGACCCAAGGTAGAGCTTACAGGTTTGGAATCAGTCTTTATAGAAAGATTCTTTTAAGGGGATAGGGCCAAGTACCTAGTGGTAGCCACTAGGTCCTGGCCGGTCACCAGGGGTTACCGCTTGCTCTGCACGAGCTTGCTGAGGGAGCTGTCTCAACAGACCCCTTGGTAGCATTACCCTTTTTAAACCAAAATATTGGGTTACAGGGAGTGGGGCCCAAGGCACAAACCGGGGCTTGACCAACTCAAGTGAGGGCACGAAGCTGTGCGCGTAACCCTACCCTATGGGATTTTAGAAAGAACGCAGAACATACTATGTGCGGACTTACCACTGGGTGGATTTTAGAAAGTGCCCAAAGTCTAACGTGTGCACTTACCATAACATGGATTTTAGAAAGAACGCAGAACACTTGATGTGCGATCTTACCACTGAGTGGATTTTAGAAAGTGCCCAGTGCTTTAGCGTGTGCACTTATATATATTGTTTTATTTACGTTCTATGCTCGGGGGACTAGATACTCAGAAGGGAGCGGCATGCTCATAGATGACCCTCTACGATGAGGGGAGCAATGCTAGCTCGAACCACAAGGCAAGCGATCTACACCGAACTCTGGAAGTGAAGAAACTTCAGATGCTCAAACAGGAGCGGCATGCTCATAGGTGACCCTCTATGTGAAGGGAGCAATGCTAGCTCTACCAATAGCGAGCTCTGGAGTGCGGCGAACTCATTTTTGAGAGGGAACTCAAACACTCAGGAGTGGGGCCCAAGGCACAAACCGGGGCCTGACCAACTCCAATAAGGGCACGAAGCTGCGCGTGTAACCCTACCCTACGGGATTTTTAGAAAGAAAGCAGAACATTCGATGTGCTAACTTACCACTGGGTTGATATTAGAAAAGTGCCCAAAGTCTAACGTGTGCACTTACCATAGCATGGATTTTAGAAAGAACGCAAAACACTTGATGTGCGATCTCACCACTAAGTGGATTTTAGAAAGTGCCCAGAGTTTAGCGTGTGCACTTATATATTGGTATTACGTTCTATGGCTCGGGAGCGGAGAACTACTCATCCCTTTGAGTAAGAGGGGCCTCAGACGCTCAGAAGGGAGCGGCATGCTCATAGATGACCCCCTAGGTGAGGGGAGCAATGCTAGCTCTACCAATAGCGAGCTCTGGAGAGCGGAGAACTCATTTTCAGAATGAGAAGGAACTCAAACGCTCAGGAGTGGGACCCAAGGTACAAACCGGGGCCTGACCAGCTCAAATAAGGGCACGAAGGTTCAACGCGTAACCCTACCCTACGGGATTTTTAGAAAGAAAGCAGAACATTCGATGTGCTAACTTACCA
This sequence comes from Oxygymnocypris stewartii, assembly GCA_003573665.1. Taxonomy (NCBI): domain Eukaryota; kingdom Metazoa; phylum Chordata; class Actinopteri; order Cypriniformes; family Cyprinidae; genus Oxygymnocypris; species Oxygymnocypris stewartii. Next base: position 16,282 of record QVTF01004614.1, on the reverse strand, counting down.
CTGGGTGGATTTTAGAAAAGTGCCCAAAGTCTAACATGTGCACTTACCATAACATGGATTTTAGAAAGAACGCAAAACACTTGATGTGCGATCTCACCACTGAGTGGATTTTAGAAAGTGCCCAGAGTTTTAACATGTGCACTTATATATATATATATATATATATATATATATTAGTTTAATGTTCTTATGGCTGTAGAGCAAAGAACTCTCAATCCCTAGTGAGAGGAAACCCAAACGCTCCGAAGGGAGCGGCATGCTCATAGATGACCCTCTTTGGTCAGGGGAGCAAATGCTGGCTCAACCAGCAAGCTGAGTGACCTATCACAGAGGAAATTTAGGCGCTCAGAAGGGAGCGGCATGCTCATAGATGACCCTCTATAGTGAGGGGAGCAATGCTAGATCGACCAGCAAGGCGAGCGACCTATCACAGAGCCCTGAGGAGCGGAGAACTCATTCCTCAGAATGAGAGGGAACTCAGACGCTCCGAAGGGAGCTGCATGCTCATAGGTGACCCTCTAGTGAGGGGAACAATACTCTACCGACAACAAGCTCTGGAGAGCGGAGAACTCGTTCCTCAGAATGAGAGGGAACTCAAATGCTCAGAAGGGAGCGGCATGCTCATAGGTGACCATCTAGGTGAGGGGAGCAATGCTAGCTCTACCAACAGCGAGCTCTGGGGAGCGGAGGACTCATCCTTCAACGCTCAAATGGGAACGGCATACTCATAGGTAACCCTCTTAAGGTGAGGGGAGTAATGCTGGCTCTACCGACAGCGAGCTCTGGAGAGTGGAGAACTCAGTCCTCAGAATGGGAGGGAACTCAGACGCTCAGAAGGGAGCGGCATGCTTATAGGTGACCCTCAGGTGAGGGGAGCAATGCTAGCTCTACCGACAACGAGCTCTGGAGAGCGGAGAACTCATTTTCAGAATGAGAAGGAACTCAAACGCTCAGGAGTGGGACCCAAGGTACAAACCGGGGCCTGACCAGCTCAAATAAGGGCACTGTAAGCCTGGTGCCAGTATGTCTGCCCCCCCCCCCCCTCGAGAGGACAAAAGGCCCTCCTGAGAATCAACAAAAACTATCTCTTGCATATGTAACAGCAGCATCCGAGACGCAACACACAGTGTAGTTCACACCCTGTACTTACGGTCTCATCACCCCCCCTTTTCTTCCCCCCTCTCCTCCTCACCTAGAGCTCACTGAAAACCCATGCAATGTAATGTATGTACAAAAAAGTAACTATACATGTTTGATATCATTTGAAATGTCTCAGTGCGCCTGGTAAAATGGTCTCATTCTCCCAATCATAATGAAAAGATAAAAGAAGTTCTAAAGTATGAGAAATGTAGTGTACAACTTAAAGGTGTGCCCTCCCCCTGATCTTCTATTCAAACCACCTCCTGTATGTAAATAAGTATTCTCTGCCACAGGATACCAAGAAGCCATTTGGTTGCAAATTCTAAAGTCTAATTATAATAACAAGATACCACCATTTGGTGGGCTTATTGAATTATCTGGGTTTATAAGGAAACGTGACACAAAGTTCTGGGCGTCTGTAGGTTGACTGCCCACACAATCGCTGTGTGTAATTTTCATTGCCAGGTAGTAATTTCTACAAATTCTTCAATTCCTGAATTATTGTTATGTTATGGTTAACTGATGATTCTATTCTTGTAACATTGGAGTTCTGAATTATTGCTTCGATTACCTGGTCAATAAATTGTAACGTTTGATTCTATTCTGACTGCCTCTAAGATTGCTTTCTCCCTAACAGATTAGTGGATCCGTATATTTCCGCAAGCCTGCGTCAGTTTTAGCGACGGCTAATATCCGGCATCAATTCAAGTCTACTTGGATGCAGAGGCGGGTAAATAATTCCGTTTAGGGACGGCGAATGCCGTCTGGTCAGACTAAACTCGGGTACGCCTATACCTCTGACTTTTGATTTAATGTTACTTTAAACAAGTATTTGACCAATCCAAAGCTATTACAAGTGTGGTACATTGATCTGCTAACATATCTAATAGTGGCCAAGAAACCTTTACTGAAGTAAACGATTGAACTAAAGTTCTGAGGGGGCTCCAAGGGGGTTATTCGATGTCCCTGATTATGTACGTGTGAATTAACGGCAAATCTTAGATACATAACCATAATTTACCTCTGATTGATGACCGGGCCTGACGAGATCCGTGTCCGTGAGACCTGTGAAAAACAGGGCCTCTAAGCGATATAGTTTCCCTACATCTGAGCGGATAAAGTATTAAAAAGAGCTGAAAAGAATAATCAATCATTCGTTCATATTTTAATGATGCACAGATATCATTAAAACCTTTTCATTTATGGAGTCAGATGAAATAACGAGATAAAATATATAAGAAAAAGTGTTCCATTTAATCTTGTTGTGTCGTGAAAAAGGAAAGACAGTAATACGCAAAGGCCTTCACCCGCTGAACGACTGCCGTCATTGGGTCGATCGAGCCGGGCCTTACAGTGGTGTCCCCGACGTGAACTCGCACAGACGAGAACGTCATTCCAGCCGCGACATTCAACTTGAATTCTCCTTGGGACATGAGGTTAGATCTCCTTCTCATCAATATCCAGCTGCTGTGGTAAGTGTATTTTTTTGCCTTTTAGAAGTTGAGGGAAATATTGTTTACACTATATAGACACATTTGTAGTACGGGTCGGAATACCCACTTTTGAGACCGGAACCGAAAAACCCGGTGGTGATAAGAATTAGACGAGAAACAACATGTCTTTTCAGGGAAAGCACAGCAGCAGAGTAGCTGAGGAGATAATGGAGATTTTAGGACTGCAATTACAACTAGAATGTACATTTCCTGAAAAAAATGTGAGTGGAGCTTGCAGTGGCAAAACTCGGCACTGGGCAGATACTACAGTGTTCTGTGCAATTGCAAAAGAGACAACCACCATGTCTGTATGATGTTGTGGAGAGAGAGAGAGAGGGTTCCTAAGGGCCTGCATGTGTGTGTGTGTGTGTGTGTGAGAAAGTGACAGTTGAGATTCAAATTCACGAACATTCCACCATTGTAAGTCATTGGGACTTTTTTGCCCGCTTTTTCATCCGCTGTTCAAACATCGTTGGTCCGATTTCTAAGAAAAGATATAGCACACCTCTCCCCAATGAGCCGGTCGATTCAACACCTCATTCATGGGTCTATGACAAAATGTGCAGGAGGAGTAGCGCGCGGAAGTTTGGTCTGGGCGAATAGTAATAACAATACTAGAATGTACATTTCCAGAAGAAAATGTGAATGGTGCTTGCAGTGGCAAAAAACACCACCCTGTTGCTAGGGTAATGTAGGGCGTTGCTAGGCGGTTGCTAGGGTAATCTGAGTGGTTGCTATGGTGTTACTAGGTGGTTGGTAGTTGTCACAGATGGTTACTATGGAGTTTGTAGCATTTTATTGGCATGATTTAGCACTTAGCTAAGCGCTATTAGCATGTAGCTATTCACTGCTAGCGTGTGGAGCATGTAGCAAGTCCTGTTTGCTAGCATGAGTCAAAAGAGCCAACCCCCATCTCTATACGATGTTCTGATGCAGAGATATTGGTCTTGCAAAACGGTTGCTAGGGTACTCTGTTTGGTTGCTAGGGAGTGGCTTGGCAGCTGGCAATCATGACGCTCCAAAGTCAGTGTGAATGTATAAACCAACCCCCATCTCTATACGATGTTCTGATGCAGAGATATAGGTCTTGCAAAACGGTTGCTAGGGTACTCTGTTTGGTTGCTAGGGAGTGGCTTGGCAGCTAGCAATCACGATACTCCAAAGGCTTCTTGTCAGTATGAATGATATAAACCAATTCCCACGCCTCTGTGACATTCAGAATGGAAGATATTCCTCTGTGAATTTTGGTTGCTAAGGTGCTCGACAATGGTTGCTAGGGCGTGGCCAGTGAGTGTTGAGGTGATTCAGGATTGGCTGCTTGCTGCCCCGAGTCAAACGAGCCCACCCTCATGTTTCTATGACACTTCTATCCTGAGATATCCCTTTGATCTCTTTCAATGGAAGTCTATGGGACGTGTTGCTAAGGTGCTCTAAATGGTTGCTAGGGCGTGGCTTGATAGCTTCACAATGATCCTGAGATGCTGATTGGTCGTCTGAGTCAAATGAGCCCGCCCCCTTGTCTCTATGACACTGTGATCCAGAGTTATGTTCAATTGAAAAGCGGTTTCTATGGTGTAGGACGGCCCATTTCATGGGCCGTCCCTCACTATAGTAAGTCAATGGGGCAACTTTGGGGCGCTCTTGCCCCCCAGGGGTACAACTTATACCCCATTGCGTGGTATGTTCTCGCACAGCTTGACAGCCTCTTCAAGTGTGGTGATTCATAAGTTTCTACGAAATTCTCGCTCTGAGCTACGACCCGCCAAAATTTGCCCCATGCATTGTCAATGGGGCAACTTTGGGGCGCTCTTGCCCCCCAGGGGTACAACTTATACCCCATTGCGTGGTATGTTCTCGCACAGCTTGATAGCCTCTTCAAATGTTGTGATTCATAAGTTTCTACGAAATTCTCGCTCTGAGCTACGACCCGCCAAAATTTGCCCCATGCATTGTCAATGGGAATTTTTGGGCGATTTTTCGCCCCTGTACGATTATCGTACACGCGATCGCTTAGAAAAGATATAGCACACTATTCCCCAATAAGCCGCACGATTTGACGCCTCTTTCATGGGTCTGTGACAAACGGTGCAGGAGGAGTAGCGAACTGAAGTTTTGTCCAGAAGAAGAATAATAATAAGTATGCAAGAGAACAATAGTGAAGCCTTGCCTTTGGCAAGCTCCACTAACTAGAATGTACATTTCCTGAAGAAAATGTGAGTGGAGCTTGCAGTGGCAAAACTCGGCGCTGTAGACATGTGTCTTCATTGCTAAATGTGGTTAAATGGTTGTTATAGGTGGTTGCTAGGGCGTTGCTAGGCGGTTGCTAGGGGGTTCTGGGTGGTTGCTAGGCGGTTGCTAGGGTGTTCTGGGTGGTTGCTACGCGGTTGCTAGGGTGTTCTGGGTGGTTGCTAAGCGGTTGCTAGGCGGTTGCTAGGGTGTTCTGGGTGGTTGCTAGGCGGTTGCTAGGGATTTCTGGTTGGTTGCTAGGGCGTTGCTAGGCGGTTGCTAGGGTGCTCTAGGTGGTTGCTAGGCGGTTGCTAGGGTGTTCTGGGTGGTTGCTAGGGTGTTGCTAGGCGGTTGCTAGGGTGTTCTGGGTGGTTGCTAGGGCGTTCTGGGTGGTTGCTAGGGTGTTGCTAGGCGGTTGCTAGGGTGTTCTGGGTGGTTGCTAGGGTGTTGCTAGGTGGTTGCTAGGGTGTTCTGGGTGGTTGCTAGGGTGTTCTGGCTGGTTGCTAGGGTGTTGCTAAGTGGTTGCTAGGGTGTTCTGGGTGGTTGCTAGGGTGTTGCTAGGCGGTTGCTAGGGTAATCTGGGTGGTTGCTATGGTGTTACTAGGTGGTTGGTAGTTGTCACAGATGGTTACTATGGAGTTTGTAGCATTTTATTGGCATGATTTAGCACTTAGCTAAGCGCTATTAGCATGTAGCTATTCACTGCTAGCATGTGTAGCATGTAGCAAGTCCTGTTTGCTAGCATGAGTCAAAAGAGCCAACCCCCATCTCTATACGATGTTCTGATGCAGAGATATTGGTCTTGCAAAACGGTTGCTAGGGTACTCTGTTTGGTTGCTAGGGAGTGGCTTGGCAGCTGCCAATCATGAAGCTCCAAAGTCAGTGTGAATGTATAAACCAACCCCCATCTCTATACGATGTTCTGATGCAGAGATATTGGTCTTGCAAAACGGTTGCTAGGGTACTCTGTTTGGTTGCTAGGGAGTGGCTTGGCAGCTAGCAATCACGATACTCCAAAGGCTTCTTGTCAGTATGAATGATATAAACCAACTCCCACGCCTCTGTGACATTCAGAATGGAAGATATTCCTCTGTGAATTTTGGTTGCTAAGGTGGTCGACAATGGTTGCTAGGGCGTGGCCAGTGTGTGTTGAGGTGATTCAGGATTGGCTGCTTGCTACCCCGAGTCAAACGAGCCCACCCTCATGTTTCTATGACACTTCTATCCTGAGATATCCCTTTGATCTCTTTCAATGGAAGTCTATGGGACGTGTTGCTAAGGTGCTCTAAATGGTTGCTAGGGGCGTGGCTTGATAGCTTCACAATGATCCTGAGATGCTGATTGGTCGTCTGAGTCAAATGAGCCCACCCCCTTGTCTCTATGACACTGTGATCCAGAGTTATGTTCAATTGAAAAGCGGTTTCAAGTCAATGGGGCAACTTTGGGACGCTCTTGCCCCCCAGGGGTGCAAGTTTTACCCCATTGTGTGGTATGTTCTTACAGAGCCCGTCAGCCTCTTCAAATGTGGCAAATTTCACATTTCTACGAAATCCACTCTCTGAGCTATGAGTCTGTGAATTTTGGTTGCTAAGGTGGTCGACAATGGTTGCTAGGGCGTGGCCAGTGTGTGTTGAGGTGATTCAAGATTGGCTGCTTGCTGCCCCGAGTCAAACGAGCCCACCCTCATGTTTCTATGACACTTCTATCCTGAGATATCCCTTTGATCTCTTTCAATGGAAGTCTATGGGACGTGTTGCTAAGGTGCTCTAAATGGTTGCTAGGGGCGTGGCTTGATAGCTTCACAATGATCCTGAGATGCTGATTGGTCGTTTGAGTCAAATGAGCCCGCCCCCTTGTCTCTATGACACTGTGATCCAGAGTTATGTTCAATTGAAAAGCGGTTCAATTGAAAGGACACCATTTCCTACACCAGTCCTACACCATTGAAAGTCAATGGGGCAAATTTTAGTACCCTCCTGCCCCCCAGGGGTGCAACTTTTACCCCATTTTGAGGTATGGTCTTACAGAGCCTGCCAGCCTCTTCAAATGTGGCAAATTTCACATTTCTGTGAAATCCACTCTCTGAGCTACGAGGCGTCAAAGTTTTTCGCAATGTTAAGTCAATGGGGCAACTTTGGGACGCTCCTGCCCCCCAGGGGTGCAACTTTTACCCCATTTTGAGGTATGGTCTTACAGAGCCTGCCAGCCTCTTCAAATGTGGCAAATTTCACATTTCTGTGAAATCCACTCTCTGAACTACGAGGCGTCAAAGTTTTTCGCAATGTTAAGTCTATGCGGTTTTTTTTGCCCCTATTTTGCCCCTGGGGCGAACATCGTACCCCCGATCGCTTATAAAATTCATAGCACACGATTCCCGATTAGGCCGCACGTTTTGACACCTCATTCATGGCTCTGTGACAAAAACTGTGGGAGGAGTAGCGCGCCGAAATAAAAGTGGAAGAAGAAGAAGAAGAAGAACTAGAATGTACATTTCCAGAAGAAAATGTGAAATGGTGCTTGCAGTGGCAAAAAACACCACCCGGTTGCTAGGGTAATGTACATGATTGAATACAAGCCAACAACCATGTCTGTACGATGTTCTGGTGCTGAGATATGGCTTATTCATGGTTTTAGTAGAAACATGGAGTTCGGCTTTTTTGACTCATAGAGTTTATGGGATGATATTTAAAGACTAGTTGACAGTCTATCTAGGGTGTTCTGGGTGGTTGCTAGGCGGTTGCTAGGGTGTTCTGGACGGTTGCTAGGCGGTTGCTAGGGTGTTCTGGGTGGTTGCTAGGCGGTTGCTAGGTGGTTGCTAGAGTGTTCTGGGTGGTTGCTAGGGCGTTGCTAGGCGGTTGCTAGGGTGTTCTAGGTGGTTGCTAGGTGGTTGCTAGGGTGTTCTGGGTGGTTGCTAGGGTGTTCTGGGTGGTTGCTAGGGTGTTGCTAGGTGGTTGCTAGGGTGTTCTGGGTGGTTGCTAGGCGGTTGCTAGGGTGTTCTGGGTGGTTGCTAGGTGGTTGCTAGGGTGTTCTGGGTGGTTGCTAAGGCGTTGCTAGGCGGTTGCTAGGGTAATCTGGGTGGTTGCTATGGTGTTACTAGGTGGTTGGTAGTTGTCACAGATGGTTACTATGGAGTTTGTAGCATTTTATTGGCATGATTTAGCACTTAGCTAAGCGCTATTAGCATGTAGCTATTCACTGCTAGCATGTGTAGCATGTAGCAAGTCCTGTTTGCTAGCATGAGTCAAAAGAGCCAACCCCCATCTCTATACGATGTTGTGATGCAGAGATATTGGTCTTGAAAAACGGTTGCTAGGGTACTCTGTTTGGTTGCTAGGGAGTGGCTTGGCAGCTGCCAATCATGAAGCTCCAAAGTCAGTGTGAATGTATAAATCAACCCCCATCTCTATACGATGTTCTGATGCAGAGATATAGGTCTTGCAAAACGGTTGCTAGGGTACTCTGTTTGGTTGCTAGGGAGTGGCTTGGCAGCTAGCAATCACGATACTCCAAAGGCTTCTTGTCAGTATGAATGATATAAACCAACTCCCACGCCTCTGTGACATTCAGAATGGAAGATATTCCTCTGTGAATTTTGGTTGCTAAGGTGCTCGATAATGGTTGCTAGGGCGTGGCCAGTGAGTGTTGAGGTGATTCAGGATTGGCTGCTTGCTGCCCCGAGTCAAACGAGCCCACCCTCATGTTTCTATGACACTTCTATCCTGAGATATCCCTTTGATCTCTTTCAATGGAAGTCTATGGGCCGTGTTGCTAAGGTGCTCTAAATGGTTGCTAGGGGCGTGGCTTGATAGCTTCACAATGATCCTGAGATGCTGATTGGTCGTCTGAGTCAAATGAGCCCACCCCCTTGTCTCTATGACACTGTGATCCAGAGTTATGTTCAATTGAAAAGCGGTTTCTATGGTGTAGGACGGCCCATTTCATGGGCCGTCCTACACCATTGAAAGTCAATGGGGCAACTTTGGGACGCTCCTGCCCCCCAGGGGTGCAACTTTTACCCCATTTAGAGGTATGGTCTTACAGAGGCTGCCAGCCTCTTCAAGTGTGGTGATTCATAAGTTTCTACAAAATTCTCGCTCTGAGCTACGACCCGCCAAAGTTGGCCCCATGCATTGTCAATGGGACTTTTGGGGCGCTTTTTCGCCCCTGGGGCGAACATCGTACCCCCGATCGCTTATAAAAGTCATAGCACACCATTCCCGATTAGGCCGCACGTTTTGACACCTCATTCATGGCTCTGTGGCCAAAACTGCGGGAGGAGTAGCGCGCCGAAAAAAAAGTGGAAGAATAATAATAAGTATGACGGATAACAATACTGTGCTTTGCCATATATGGCAAGCACCATTAATAACTAGAATGTACATTTCCAGAAGAAAATGTGAATGGTGCTTGCAGTGGCAAAACTCGACGCTGGGCAGATACTACAGTGTTCTGCGCGATTCCAAGAGAGACAACCACCATGTCTATATGATGTTTTGGAGATGAGATTATGGCTTATTAATGTTGCCATACGGTTGCTAGGATGCTCGATATGGTTGCTAGGTCGAAGCTAAGATCATAGGTCATTATTTATTAGTTCATTAAAAGATGAGTCAAATGAGTGTGTGGGAGTTACAGAGAGAGAGAGAGAGAGAAGGGTCCCTAAGGGCCTGCATGTGTGTGTGTGTGTGTGTGAGAAAGTGACAGTTGAGATTCAAATTCATGAACATTCTGCCATTGTAAGTCAATGGGACTTTTTTGCCCGCTTTTTCGTCCGCTGTGCAAACATCGTAGGTCTGATTTCTTAGAAAAGATATAGCACACCTCTCCTCAATGAGCCGGTCGATTTAACACCTCATTCATGGGTCTATGACAAAATGTGCAGGAGGAGTACAGAGTTTGGTCAGGGCGAATAGTAATAACAATACTAGAATGTACATTTCCAGAAGAAAATGTGAATGGTGCTTGCAGTGGCAAAACTCGGCGCTGGACAGATACTAGTGACTAGCATGTTTGCTAGTGTTGAAAACTGTGTTCTTCTAAAGTGTAGAAAACTCAGAAGAGAAGACCAGGAGACTTCGGATTGGATTGTCAGCAGAATTTCTTTATTCTATGACATGTGTTGTTATCTGCAGTCATCGAAAATCTCATCTTAAGTCATTTTTACAGGGTATCTTATAGACAGAATTGGAGGAGGGGCTTTTACAGGTTGAGACAAAAACATCAAAGAAAGCTAACATCTGAGGGCAGCGTTAGTTGGTTCCGGGAAACTTCCCGTGGTCCAATAAACCTATCGAATCCACGTCTGGCCAGGACACAGTTGTCTGACTCATTGACAAAAGGCACAGCTGTCCCAAGCCCAAATGGTCAGGAAACGATCTCAAGCACCTTTGCCTTGCCCGACACCTCTTAGTCAGGACGTGAATCCACATCAAACATAGAATAACATTTGTGATCCTTCAATCCCCTCTTTGAGAGTTCTAATAACTCTCACAAAAATACAAATTTAGACACTTAAAAGTTAATTCTTGTAACTTGTAATCGTTACAGGCACATTGTACATGTTCTGTGTTGCTTATATGTAATTGCATGCTGACACAGAAACAAAACATGCAATTCGGGTCCGTGAAGTTCTTACGGGTAATAATCTTTTCTGGTTGGAACTGTCATTTCCTTGTGAGAGCCGGGCGTCATTTGCTGACAGAAACACTTGATACTGTGGATGCATAGATAGTACGCAAGTAGGAGAAACAACAGCAGAATTGCTATTTCCTTGATCCACAGCCAGGGTTTACCTAACAAGTTTCCGAACCATGAAGAATTATCTTCAGTCATCTGGTGTAATTTTGCTGAAAGACCAAGAATGTCTTGTTGGATTTTGTTCAAGTTCTCTGTTGGATCCATTAACCCGGTGCAGCATTCAGGACCGATAATGGTACAGGCTCCCCCTTGTGTTGCAAGAATGTAATCCAAGGCCACTCTGTTCTGTAAGATCATCATCTTGTGCGAGGCAAGAGTGTCCTTAATGTTGCCCAGGGCCAAAACCGTATCATTGGCCAATTTCTGTACTGAATCCGACAGGCTTCTGACCTGATCGAGAGCCTGCATGACACCATACGATGGGATTAATGCTCCAAGAGTTCTTGACCACCACGTTTGTACACAAGTGAGTCCTGGAATGCAGCCATCTTTGTTGGTAGAAGCTGAATTTTGTAGATGTGGAGAACTTGAGGTGGAGTGTGTATTTTCTCTGATGGCTGGTAGGACATAAACCAGGGTGCACCTGCCATTGAATTGGCTGGGTAGGATGCTGTAGACAGAAGTCCCACATAACCACAAAGTGCCAGTCGGTGGAGGAATCATACACCACTGATTTATGGCAAAAAATTTCGGTAGGGATGGGTTCCCGTAGAGACACTCTTTTAAATCATTCTCCTCTTTCTTATCTGATGTAGTAACGTACACATTGAATTCGGTTCTTCTTTCAATCACAAAGCTGCAACGTTCATGAGGAATTTCACCCAGTGTAGTCGATGCTGGAGCATGATTTTCCATGCACCAATAGAACATCCTTGGCATGAGTAGATCTGTCATGATGGGAGTAGCTGAAGTTAGGTTGCAGGATGGTAGTCCAGGAATGCAACACGAAGAGGCTGGAGGGATTGTTACGTTGTGACATGTATCCTTGTTGTATAATCCACTGGTATGATGATCGAATAAGGTACACGTATCACATTTGGAGATAGGGTGTGCCACCCATGGGATTCCTGCTCCTACTGAAGGTGCGTGCGGCATGCAAACGTTCTTTCCAGCAAACAAGGCATTTCTTGACATATTCATCAGCTCTACGAATATGTTGTTTCTGGGGTCTACACTTTGTGTGATGTCCATGATGGTTAATAGTACGAAAATCTTGATCATGTTGATGGATGACTGAAGTTCCCGTATGTGAGTCTCTGCGTTGTGTATTTTTTTTTTTTTTTTTTTCTTGTGTGATAGTTGGCTCGGCGATGGGTCTAGTTGTTTTCTAGAGGTTGTGGCTTTATCCGCAGGTGAGAAGGGTGGTGCATATGGATCTCAGGACAGCCATCAAATGGTATCTGCACAGAGGAATAAAGAAACACAAACAAGAGAGAACAACGGCACAGAGCAGTATTTGTTATAGAGTCTGCAAACATTAGGGTTGTATCCTCTGTTCAAAATATAGTCTGCTATGGTTGTTCCTTCTTTCCCTATTTCTTAATTCCTGCGACACCTAAAGAACAGTGAGGAAAGGATGGACTAATGGAGGGGAAAGGCCTATGAGGAAATCTTCACCACAGGGTTGGCCCCCGAAGCCTGTTGCTTTCGGTTCTTCCCTGGGCTCCTCACTGGTTCTTGTGTCTGCCCTATCCTATCCCTGCAGGGGGAGGAACAATTCTAGACACTTCCTTGACTACCTGTCCTGTGAAGTGGGTACCTTGATCTGAGTCAATGCAATCTGTGTAGATATTTGCAACCGATCCTGAAGCTAGCGTGCATGCTCTAGTTAAGGCTACTAGTTCTGCAGCTTGAGCTGAAAAATTATCTGGAAGACGACCTGAAGCAACTACTTCAGTGGTGGAAGTTACTGCATATCCTGCTCGTCTGTTACCTTCAATAACTTGAGCTGATCCATCAACAAACAACTCCAATTCTGCGTTCTCTATAGGAGTTTCTGCTATTTCACTTGTCGCTGCATATGTAAGCGTAACACAATCCTGAGTCATTTCGCCTTCATCCTCTAACACAAATTCAGTCATTGCAGACATCATACAGGAGGATGGGTTCGTGACTGGTGCACGCTGTATAACAATATTCGGGGCTGTGAGAGTTGCTAACCAATTTCCCCAACGGGAGGAGGTGACAGAAGTGACTTTTGCTTGATTCATTAGTGCGGACACTGTGTGAGGGCATTTTACATTTACAGTCTGACCTAACACCATTCCTGATGAAGCCTGAAGCGCTAGATGAACTGCCTGTACTGCTCTGAGGCATGGGCCCATACCTTGAGCGACTATGTCAAGTTACCGGAATAGTAATGAATTGGGCGTAAGCTGCCCCCATGATCTTGCATTAGACATGCAGTCATAAAGCCTAAGTGTTCATGGACATAAAGCACAAAGGGTCTATCAGATTGGGCAATTCCTAATGCTGGTGCTTGACATAGTGCTCTCTTCAAATCATTAAAAGCTTTGAGATGAAGTTCTTCCATACAAACAGTATCTGAATCTTTACCATGGCCTTTCAACAAATCATAGAGAGGCTGAGCAATCGAGGCATAGTCTTCAATCCAAGGTCTACAATAACCTGTTGTTCCTAAAAATGAGCGGAGTGTTTTAATGGTATTAGGCGGAGGTATGGCTTTGACTGAAGCCGCTCGATCCTGTGTAATGGATCTATTTCCTGCACCAATTGTTTGACCCAGAAATGTGACTTGCTTTTTAGCAACTTGAGCTTTGTGAAAGCTGCATTTGTGTCCTTTTTTATGCAAATAGTCCAACAATGATGCCAATTCAGTTTGATGTACCTCATGATCTGTTGAGGCAATCAAAATATCATCGACATATTGGATCATAGTGGACTGTTTTACCGGACATTCTGGGTCACACAAATCACGTCTGACAGCCTGATGATATATGGTTGGGGAGTTTTGAAATCCCTGTGGCAATCTTGTCCACTGGTATTGTTCATAGTCAACTGTGAAAGCTAACCATGGCTGGCTGTCAGAGTGCAACGGTACAGAAAAGAATCCATTAGACATATCAATTACTGAAAAAATCTTACAATCTAATGGTAAGCCATTACAAATTGTAGATGGATCTGCCACTAGGGGGGTGATTTTTTCAATATGTTTATTGGCTACTCTGTAGTCTATTGTAAGTCTCCATGTCCCATTAGATTTCTTGATGGGCCATATGGGTGAATTACATGGACTGTTGGTTTTAACTAGCACTCCTTGCATCAGCAAATTTTCTACAATAAGTTTGATTCCCTGTATAGCTTCCTTATTAATCGGATATTGTTTGGTGACCGGAGGTGGAGTTCCTGTCAATTTAACTGGTTCTACACCTGTCAACAACCCACAATCATCCTTGTCTTTAGCCCAAATTGGATGATTCTGTAAGAAAGCATACTCGGGAGGGGTTGCATTATTGGTAGAAATCTGTGCTGAGGAAATTTTTATGCTAGTAGATTCTGAGGACATGTCTAAAGTTAGATTTATTTGTCTCAGAAGATCCATGCCTAAAATTGCACCTGTATTTAATGGAGCGCATGGTAATTTTGTAGTCAGAGTTTTTGGGCCAAATTGTACCTCTATGGGCGGAGTTTCATACAAAACAGAATCTTCACCTATTACACCAGTTAAACAAAGTTTGGTTTTCTTGTATGGGATGTTTAAACCTTGTGCCAATTTTGTAGGAATTACTGTAATTTCTGCACCTGTATCAAGCAAAAAATCAATCTCTTTCTCTTTTATGCTACCTTTCACAAAAATTCTTTGGTCATTGTGTTGGATTACAGGGGAAAGGTAGCTACTCACAGCCCCAATAATTAGTTTTTTTCTGGTCTTGTTGTGCTCTTAGAAGAGCCTGAACTAACTGTCCTATAGTTTCAGTGGTCACTGGCGGAACTACTTCCGGGTTGTGTGCAGGCTGAGAAGGAGCAGAATTATGCATAGCATTTCTTTTACTATCTTGCAACTTCTTCCTACACTCTTTCTCCCAATGTCCAAATTTTTCACAGTATTTGCATTTGCTTTCTCTTTTAGACCATCTATTGTCTTGTTTCGTTGTGTTAAACGTAGCTGCTGCTACTCTTACTTTTGCCTTGACATCAGCGTCTCTTTCCCATGTAGCTAACCTGTCTAGGTTACTTCTGAGAGTTCTGTTAGACCAAGTTAGATCTAAGAATGGTAAAGCTTTTCTGTATTCGGCTACAAGGCCATCTGACCAGATACGAACCAAGGGTCCCTTGTCATCTAGCACACTGTCAGAGTCATCAACAATTCCACTGTAGATTACAGCTGACTGACAAAATCTCTCAGTATATTCACTCACAGTTTCTTCTTTCCTTTGCACACAGGTAGTAATTCTAGACCAATCTATTTTGGGTTCTAAAATATTCTTTAGGATTTTCAAAATACCTTCTCTTAAATCACCCTTACTGGCATTTCGCAGTTCAGAAGTGACAGCAGATTCAAAACTGTTGAATTCAGATTCAGTTAGTATTTGTGACATCAGCTGCGTGACTTCTGCCAACGACATGTCATAAGACGCATTTTACTGATCAATGTTCTTCTAAATTCAGAAAAATGTGTGCGTGCTGACGGTAAACTCTGAGATAGTCTCTCTATATCTTTAGGACATAAAGCTTTGGCAGCCGTTTGTATTTGCACAACAGAAGAATTGAGAGGAACACCATCAGTGTCCTCAATCCCCTGAGATCTTCTCCTAGCCCCACACACATGGACGGAATTTACAGGCACATCAGTTACTGATTGGAGAGCTACATCTGTTTCAAAGAACGCTTGTAAATCAGGGTAAATGTTATCAGGCTGACTTACTTCCACATCAGTTTTGCTGCCCTTTCTTGAGGTTCAATTTCTTGGTCAAAGTGATATTCTAGCACGGAGTTCATTGTTCTGTTTCTCTAGCTCTGCGTTACGCTGAGACTGTTGTGTCGCTAGCGTTACACTGAATTCCCTGTGACAACAGATAATGTCTTTCACATTGTTCTTACGAATACTTGCTCCTAGTACTTTTTACACTCATCTACCGACCAAGTCTTGTCTGGATGAATCTCATATTTCTGCGTTAGTTTTTGTCTAACTTTTTCAGTGACTATTAGGTCCATTTTTCCCCTAACAGTGTTTTGAATTCACTATCTGACCACAAGGAGTCGCAAGACCATCTTTTCTGTGGTTGGAATCAGCCTAGCATTCATTCTAACCATTTTGTAAGTTTCTTCGGTACCACACAAACAAAACAAACACTTCTCTGATCAACAGAGGGTACACTTGTAAAAAAGAACTTAACTATTGTTAAATTTCCAAATTACCAACACTTCACACTTAACTTCCCTGCCTACAAGAAACAGAGGATAAAACTAAATTATTAGCACGAAATGCTAACCTTCCCTGCCTGAAACAGAGGGTAACTAATTTTTAGCACGTAATGCCCAAAATCTTCCCTGCCTGAAAGAACAGAGGATACTTTCATCTCTAAAATAAAAACTTTAGAGATAAACATTAGACGACTAACCTTCCCTGCCTGTAACAGAGGATAAACTTCCCTGCCTACAAGAACAGAGGATAAACTTCTTCTCTAAAAACAGAGGATACTTTAGTTAAACAAACCCTACAGATGTATGTTAACTCTTCTCTGACGGCACAGAGGATACACTGG
>QVTF01004612.1:0-30316 GCA_003573665.1 Oxygymnocypris stewartii | reverse complement strand
ACAAACTGCGAGTCCACTAGTCTTCCTCATACGTCATTTGACTCCTCCCACTAGTGACAGTGCGAGAGTCTTGATCAGACTGTTTTTGTGTTTTTGTCTTATTTATAGTTTATGAACTCGTATTATTTGTGTCTGGATACAAATCACCGTAAAAATGCAAGCTCTAAGGTATGAACATAAATGTATATGTTATATTTCAGATGTTCACAGATGTTGACAGTAAAATGTTGCTCAATAACCTGTTACACTTGTGCCGAGGAAGTAAAGCAAGGGTTTTTCTTTCATATGATGAAAATATGTCAGATGGTTTGAATCGAAGACTGGGCAAAAACGAAGGATTATATTTGAACACTTTTCCACTGAGCTCGTGAAATTAGTTGTTATATCAAACCAACGCCCATATAGGAACCAAGTTGAGTAATATGACAAGAATAATTGCGTTATATTTATTATTTTCCTTTCCTTCTCAGAAATATGTTTCGCTCGTGGTCATCTGATGCCAGACTTGATGGTAAAACTGTCATAATTACTGGTGCCAATACTGGAATCGGTAAAGAGACAGCTATAGATCTGGCAAAGAGTGGTGGGCTTTTCTATACAGCTTAATATTAATATAATGTCTGATGGAAAAGTCATGTTCCTGCCTTTCGGCTGTCTTGTCTTTAGGAGCACGTATTATTATGGCATGCAGAGATATGGAGAAAGCTGATGCAGCCCTGAAGGAAGTAAAGGATGCTTCAGGAAACCAGGATGTTGTTATCAGTAAGCTTGACCTGGCAGATTCCAAATCAATCAGAGAATTTGCAGAGAAAATCAATGAAGGTGAGATCACAGGATGTGCTAGAAGTTCATTTACAGATGTCTTTCTTATATAGGGCTACAATGATGTATCTGTGTGGTCTTTCAGAGGAAAAACAAGTCAACATCTTAATCAGTAACGCTGGGGTGATGGTTTGTCCTTATGGAAAGACAGCAGATGGTTTTGAAATGCAAATAGGAGTGAACCACATGGGTAAGCATGCGTAATTTATCCAAATCAAACCATTTTTAACCCTAAAAGACATTACGGGAGACATCAGCACTGTTCTTCTTCCTGTAGGTCACTTCCTGTTGACGTATCTGTTATCGGATTTGATTAAAAGATCAACGCCTGCGAGGATCATTAATGTCTCCTCCATGGCACACCAATGGGGGACCATCAACCTAGAAGGCCTCAACAGTGAGAAGAGCTACGATAAACAGAAAGCCTACAGCCAGAGCAAGCTGGCAAACATTCTGTTCACTCGCTCGCTGGCCAAAACACTGGAAGGTGAGTCAACTTAAAATTGATATTTACGTTAGTAAATATAAATATTATCCGCTCAAGCAGTTTTTTAATTTTTCATTGTTTAATTTTTTGTAATAAAATTTAAGATTCTTAATTGTATTAATTAAAAGTGATCTGTTCAAGCACAATTTTTTATTATTTGTATTTATTTGATTATTCTAATTGAATTTCTGTTAGTGTCATAATTTGTGTTTTTACTCTTTTTTAAGATATACTGTAATACATGTATACAGCTTCAGTTGAATAGATTTTTAATGGTCAATAAAATGTGTAAACCAGAGGAGCTCAAACGGTTTACCACGATGCATCAAAAATCTTTACTGAGGGCTGTGGGATTAAAATAAATAGTGTGTTAAAATAACTATATTATATTAAAATTTACATTAATAATGAAATTGACTTCTAAACAACAACAAAAAAATATGCTTCAGTTGCTATTATTTTCCCCCTCTTTTGGGATTTGTCATATGATTTAGGCATCTCTGGTCTAAACCAATTTGATAGAACTAAAAATAGTATATTATAAATCAAAATTCTAGATAACAAATTAAAATGTTTAAATGTTTTAATAATCGTTTCATTAAACGATTAATCGCATCCAAACACATGCATGTAAATTTTAAGAAAAATATGTTATGTTTATATATTTATATATAATATAAGATATGTGATATACTGTATATGTGTGTATTTATATATACATAATAATATACACAGTACACATACATAATGTAAACAAAAACTTTTATTTTGGATGCAATTAATCGCAATTAATCATTTGACAGCACAATTTTTTTATATTTTTGTGTAATTTTTGCCCCTAGCACTGGATCATGTCTGACCTTGTGCTTAGGGAATTCTATTCTAATAAATAGCTGATGCTAATAATCCTTCTCATCTGGTCTTTGTGTGGCGTCTCAGGTACTGGAGTCACAGCGTATGCTCTCCATCCTGGAGTGGTTCAGACTGAACTGTGGAGGCACTTGACTAAACCTCAACAAGCCGTCATGTGGTTTTCAAAGCCCTTCACCAAAACATCTGTGCAGGGAGCTCAGACCACCATCTACTGCGCCGTGGCCCCTGAACTGGAGACAGAGAGCGGCAAATATTACAGGTCAGTGGGTGCGAAACTGTAGGTTGTTCCTGATTTACAGTAAAGCTTACAATATCACACCCACCCAGCCTCTAACTACACAAAGTACACCATAAATACACACAGGTCCAATAGGTCATATTCTGTTGTCTTTCAGTTCGATATCATTATCATACAGTATTCAATTATTGCTGATAAACTTTTGTGTATGATTTCATGGTTTCATAAAACAATCTGCAACACAGTTCAGGCATGCTTTAATTAGTCAGTTAGAGATCTTATCTCATACTCGCCTGTCTCCTGCTCTCCACGTAGTGACTGCGCACCTGCAAAATGCTCCCAGGCTGCCATGGATGACGAGGTGGCCCAGCGCCTCTGGGAACTCAGCTGTAAGATGCTCAGCATCACATGGGAGTGAAAACACATCTCTCTTCCTGAGGAGAGCAAGTTTTACTGCAGGCCCATCAAAACACTTCAGAAATACTAGAGGGTATTAAACACACTGGCATAAAAGGTCACTAAATATAACCTAATGTGATATATTTTATACATGATGTGACATTGAAATATTATATTTTGTAGATTTCGGTCTCAGGTTGCTTAAGTGTTCATTTTATATAATGCAGGTACATATTTATGCACTAAATTATATAAGAAGTAAATGCCAGATTGAGGCGGTTGACAAAATGCACTAGGTATATGCAAATATATTTGTATTAGTGGTGGGCCGTTATCGGCGTTAACGTGCTGCGTTAACGCGAGACTCTTATCGGCGATAAAAAAATATCGCCGTTAATCTATTCTCAAAGTTGGGTTGGGAGCTGGGTCTATACTACGCAAGCTATGATGACTTTCACCACCCTGATATTTTAGCGCGGATGTATACCTAGCCGAATTGCACTGTAGGGGGCGAGAACGAGTCTTCGAACTAGAGGCTCGCAGTCCGTGATGGACAGATTGTTAACGGCTGGTCTATGTGGTAATACAATCGGGCAGGACATCCAAACGCTCATCTATCATTCATCAACCTCAAATATGGCTTTTCATCTGAAAGATGTATGTAGTAGCAACTTTACATGGCCGCTCAATATGATGTTAACCTAGAGAAATGTGCGCTATTGAAGTGTTTGTGTGGAAGCGCGTTTGCGCAGGACAGGCTCCGGTGCGTTCACTTGCTCTTAAAATCTCCGTCATTCTTGGTCATACAGATAAAAGTAGCCTAATACATCTTTCGAATCTGTAAAGACTCTACGTTTATTTGTGTGCACTCAGAATAACAACGAAACGTTGCGCTTTTAAGCAAACAGGATGCGCTTTAGGTCTCATGTGAACTTGAGCTAGAAACTCCGTCTTTGAAAAATATATCTATAGAGAGTGAAATGTCTAAAAAATAAAAATAGAAGACGTGTGTGTTAGCATGGATGATTTACATGAAATTTAATCTGTGCAACACTGTGCATAAGATGGCTTTCAGTTCAATATAATAACAAAAACGACATTTTGGGTTTTTATTCAACTAATAAGGTGGGCACGCTGTGATCTGTATTATATTTGTACTGTAATTGACAGTTATCGAAAAAAAAAAAAAAAAAACCCAACACGGGAGTGGGAGGGAATGGGAGTCATTCTTCCGGGAGTGGAACGGGATTTTCCTCCAGTTTTTTCGTGGGATTGGGACGGGAAGAGATTAAAGTTTGTGATGCATTTTGGAAACAGGAGATGAGCCCCTGGTCTAATGCGCCACCTGGCTTGAGAAACCCGTTCTCAAAGACTTACTTTTAGTCATTATTTGGGTAGCACACATATTCTGAATGCCTTCGGCATAATTCAAATGAGCCATTTTAATCTAGATTAATTCCAAAATTAATCTAGATTAATCTAGATTAAAAAAATTAATCTATGCCCACCTCTAATTTGTATACATTTCAAATTTTGTATCCTGGTTTTAATTTTGAGTTTTGTATGACCCAAGGACAAGATAATTAAAAAAAATATATAATAATATTTTACATATGTTATTGTACTTTATGTACAGTGTGTGTGTGTATATATATATATATAATATAAATTGGATATTGTACTTTTATGTAGTGTTTGTTTATCCAAAGGAAAAGATAAAGAATTGGGGAGGGGGGTCATAATACTATATAATTCATTTTTTTAATTCATACATAATTATTATTATGTTAAAGATTCTTCCATATATTCCAAATTATTTTAAAATATAAATAAAATAGGATAGACCTCATTGGAAACATGAGGGTACATGTAGAATAAATAAATAGTCAAGTACAAGTCAAAAACAGTGTGATACAAAAATAAAAAAGCATGCACACACACACACACTCTCTCTCTCTCTCTCTCTCTCACACTCACACACACACCACACACACACAAAACAGTTGAAGTCAAAGATGCCAGCACTGCAACCCAGCTATGCTCTCTCTCAGACTCAGTTGCTATGACAACCTCTCATCTCTGCTCTCACCCTGACCTGATCACCATGACAACAACTCATTGCCCAATATAGTGTGATGAAGGAGAACACAAAAAAGGTCACTCGCCTCATCTAGTGGACAACAAAAACTGACAAGGTCTGTCGAGTCTTATGTCTAAAAAATAAAACGACAAACTAAAGCAGTTGTTAAATTCAAAAATGCTAAATAAATGACAGGTGTTTTTAGATATGTTCCAGGTACTCTTTCAAAGTCTCTTTGATACTGTAAAATACCAGAGCAGTATCAGTAGTGCGGTAATAATTTGAGGCCCTCAATTATCTCCTAATGGCAAATCACAAGCGCTATGAGAGTCGAAGCCATTTTTGTTGGGTAATTAAGCACTGAAAGGCATGAATGGAGCCTTGTGTTCAGTAATGAACTTCATGTCATTCTCTCCTCACATCTTCTGTCCTGATGGAGCAAAACGAGCAGAAACCGCAACGGAAGACCTAAATCAACTGGTCTTTATTTACCAAAACGTTTTAATTACAAGGGGATTGTTTGCTGACCAATGAACTGCAACAAATCGTGAAAGAATCTTTATTTATAATTGCAGGCAACTCTTTTCAAATATATTACTTCTGTGGTTTGTAAACAAATCTGCCTGAATTCAATAAACCAGCAACAAATGAAGCGTTTCATTTAAAACAGAACAGATCATGTGACTGATTATTAAAAGTTCTATAACAATAACTTGAACAATTATAATTTCATTAAGCAATACAATGCTAAATTATCAAATATTCATAATATATAAATATTAATATATTTATAAATGAAATAGAAATTGTATTTTGAGTGTATTCATAATATAAGTGTACATATGTATATATAATAAGATTTTAATAAAATAATATAACTGCTAAATAATGTATTTTATTATCCACCGTTTAATCATTCATGCATCAGGTTTAATCGAGCACTCTCAGAAATAAAGGTACAAAAGCTGTCACTGGGATGGTACCTTTTCAAAAGGTCCATGTTTTGTACCTAAAGGGTCCATTTTAGTATTTAAAGTGTACATATGTGAACCTTATAGGTACAAAAGTGTACCTTTTGGAAGAGTACTGCCCCAGTGACAGCTTTAGTAGCTTTATTTCTGAGAGTGAAGCATACTTCAAACATTTTAGGTAATATATACACTATATGTATATTGTATTGTACAAAAGTATTGGGTCACCCCCTTCTAATGAAAGGTTTGACTACTTTAGTAATTTCCATGAGTACAAATCTTAATGTTTAAGCATATAATGATATTCTAGGGAATTTTGTGCTTCTAATTTTATAGCAACAGTTTGGACAGAACCCTTTTCTATTCTAACATGACAGTGTCTCTGTGTATGAGAGAAATGATGATTCAGTCAGTGTGGAAGAACTCGACTGGTCTGCAGAAAGACAAGTCCTAATCTGAACACCTCTGGTGTGACTTTAAATGCAGACCTTGAGCCAAAAACTCATCACCAAACACCAATGACTTGTACATTCGTTATATGGACAAAAATACTGCAACACCCCCTTCTTTAGAAGAGAAAAAAGCACTTCCAAACTGTGGCAACAAAGATGGAAACATATATAAAAAATTGTATTTTCACCTCTGTTGCAACAGTTTTGAAGTGTATGACATGACTGTACTCATATGTACCCATATGTCATTGGTGTTTGGTGATGAGTTTTTGGCTCATTTAAAGTCATACCAGCGGTGTTCATCTGCTTTCTGCAGACCAGTCAAGTTCTTCCACACTGACTGAATCATCATTTTCTCTGTTAGAATACAAAGGCTCCTGTCCAAACTGTTGCTATAAAATTAGAAGAACACAATTCCCTAGAATATCATTATATGCTTAAACATTAAGATTTGTACTCATGGAAATTACTAAATCAGTCAAACCTGTTCATTAGAAGGGGGTGACCCAATACTTTTGACAATATAGTGTATATATAATATATATTTATATATAATATTTTAATAAAATAATAACTGCTAAATAATGTATTTTATTATGCATAATTTAATCATCCATGCATCAGGTTTAATTGAAGCATACTTCAGATATTTTGGGTAGCATGTCTGTGGTTATTTTGTCAGTCTAAACATAATTTGCTGTAAGTGCCCGTGAGTGGTCGCTCTCGGCTTGTTCTCTGTAGATTTTCACGCAAAAATGCGTCAGGAGTTTCACATACCCCGCATGCATTATTAAGCTCTTTCTAAATCAACGTTTAACTAGTTTATCTAGCTAGTTTAAACTTTAAATGCTTCAGAAATAATCCAGATACAGAGAAAGTTAGGTTTACGTCAGTCTCATTTATTTAGCACAACTAAACTTTTCTTTGAATCTTTCCAAAATGCCGGTGAACATGGCTGGATGCACCACAGACTGCGTGGAGAAGCCGATCTCCATCTGCTTCCAGAAGTTCGGTCGCTTTGTGGGAACTCACCCGTGGTGGTTCTTCATCTCTCCTCTGCTGATCTCTGCGGTGTTGGGCAGCGGGTTTTATTTCTTAGAAGATCGCGAGGCCAATGACATCGAGGATCAGTTCACACCTGTGAACGGTCCTGCCAAACTGGAGAGGCAGTTCGTGCAGCAGAACTTTCCGCAGAACGACTCGGTGTTCTCCAACCAGAGACTCTACACGGATGGAGTTTACGCGTCCTTTATAGCGGCATCAAGATCCTCTAACATCCTCACAGACGCTGCCTTTCAGGAGATAGTGACCTTAGACAGGAGGGTCAAGGAGCTGAAAGTGTCCATGGGTCACGAGGTGCTCACTTTTGAGGGACTTTGCGCAAGACGGTACAAGAAATGCATACCCAATAAGATATTGGACATTTACAAATATTATGGTAATAATTTAGAAACGACCGAGCTCACCTTTCCGTTTTTTAGTTTTGGATTCTCGTACATTTTCCTGGGCTATTCGGTTGGTGGAGTGAATAGAAACTCTACTGTTATTAAAAGTGCAAAAGCAGTGCGCCTGCTTTATTTCCTGAAGGGGGATAATCACTCCACAACAGATTTATGGCTGAATGAATTCCTAAAGGTTTTTCCCTCTAATTTATCACTGAACTTTATTAAGGTAGGTTATATTTTATTTATGTTCTGCTTGAGTTATTTGATGCAATCGGGGCAAGTTGTCACAAGGGCTATACTGTATATCTGTAGCTATAACGTTTTGAGTGAAAAGTTGCACAAATGCTTGTTTTTGATTGCAGTGTTCCTATGTCGTTTTCAAATACCTGATTTTAATTGGTCTTAAATTATGATCCCATGCCATATATCATATTTTGCAATAGCTCTTGGTTTTACAAGTGACAATAGGGTGTTGATATTGGCTCTTACAATATCTATTTATTTATTTAAAGTTTGTAAATTTATTTCTAAAAAATTATGGTGGCTGAAAGATTTCACTGTTTAATTAATTATAATTATATATATATATATATATATATATATATATATATATATATATCCTGTAAGCTATTTACTGGCAGATTTCCATTGTGACAACTTACCCCTTATGGTATGACAAGATGCTCCCTCTATTGATCAACATTTCCTAAAATGAACTGCAATTAATTTTTTTCTTCTGGGCAATATTGGTGGAAATGTTTGTTTAATTTATTTATCCTTTTCATATTCATTCATTTGTTTAATTACAATAAGAAATGTTTTAGTAACTATTCGTATGAGCTAAATCTAAAAGTATGTTGTCGACATTATAATTTGCATCCTCAGGTGACCCATTCCACATCCTTGTCAAGGCAGGTGGAATTTGAGGCAAACACAAAGGATGTGATTCCTCTCTTCTCTATCACATATGTCATTGCCATCACATTCTCAATTCTCTCTTGTTTGAGGTATGCTCACTTGAATAGTTAGGATATGTTCTGTTTCCCAGAGTATTGTGCAATGTCTAGCACATGATTTTACCAGGGCTTTTTTGTTTCTAGATTATTTACATTCAAATGTTTTATTGTTTTATTTTTTATAAGGTCTGAGTAGTGTTGGGAAAATTTGATAATTTGATTGGATCTCTGAATCTTGTTCAGCAAAATGAACTAAATCTTAAATCTGTAATGTACACAAACACAATCTTTAATCATATTCCAACTTTGGAAATCATTGTAATACACCCAAAGATAGTTTATGCAAAACAGTCAAGTCCGTATTGCATTTTCTCGTCCTAGTCTTTTCGTCATTCATTTTTCAGGTTAAACCCTCTGTATAGGAAACAGAGATGATTCATTTAACCCACAAATTCCAACTGCATTCAAAACAAATGAACAAATCTTATTTGAAAATGTTTCCTAACAAGATTTGTTCAAAATGATTTAAGTTCATGTTACGGTCTATTGACAACATTGTGATAACTGAGGGATAGTTGAATTTAATTGAGAGGAATCTTTAAAAAAATCTATTTTGTCTGTTTTTCCAGGTTTGACTGTGTCCGAAACAAAGTATGGGTTGCTACATTTGGGGTGTTCTCTGCTGGACTCGCTGTTCTGTCCTCCTTTGGGATGATGTTACACATTGGTGTCCCATTTGTCATGACAGTTGCTAATGCTCCATTCCTGATATTAGGTAAAACATAACTATAAAGCCAGTTGTGTACCGTGTGAATGTATATTACCAGATTTAACAGTGCTTTTTTAATGTTTTACATAGGGATCGGAGTGGACGACATGTTCATTCTCATTTCCTGTTGGCAGCAGACCAATGTTCACGATCGAGTGGAGACTCGCCTGTCTAATACATACAAAGAGGCGGCAATTTCAATCACCATCACCACGCTCACAGACGTGCTCGCTTTCTACATCGGCCTCATGACGCCCTTCCGCTCAGTTCGCTCTTTCTGCTTGTACACCAGCACCTCCATCCTTTTCTGCTACATCTACAGCGTCACATTTTTCGGAGCGTTCCTTGTTCTCAACGGACGGCGAGAGAACAGCAACAAGCACTGGTTGACATGCAAGGAAGTACCAGAGGAGTGTCCAGTGGATCAGTCAAAGTGGTATGAATTATGTTGCGTGGGAGGCGCTTACGATCTTTCATACTGGCAAAGAGGAGGTACAACCAATGAATCACTTCTTTTAAAAATACTATGGCCCATTTCTGACGAAATCGTGGACGAAGGTCTTTGTGATTGTGTTTGTATTGCATCTATTTGATTATCAGCATTTATGGCTGCTTTCAAATCCAAGAGGAATTGATCTCCGTAATTTAGCAGCTGACGATTCTTACGTGGTGAATACTATGACAACGAGAAGGCGTATTTCTCTCCGAATATGGTCCAAACATCATGGTTGTCATTCGACAGGAATTTCCATACTGGGATGAAAAGTACATGTCAGATCTTGAACTTGCATTGAAGATTTCAAAAACTTATCTTTCATTGAAAAGGATATATTCACCTCCTGGATCAAATCGTACAAGTTATATGGATATCACACCAAACTCAATCTGAGTAACGAAGATATCTTTAAAGATAACTTGGGAACGTTTCTGCGATTTTATTCCGATTTCAAACAGGACGTCAATTTCACCAACAACTCCATCAATGCTTCTCGCTTCTTCATACAGACTGTAAATATATCTACCGCCCTGGATGAGATGAATATGTTGAATAATTGAGAGAGACAGCACAAAAGTGCCCTGTTCCTTTACTAGTTTACCACCCTGCCTTCATCTACCATGACCAGTATGCGGTGATAGTGACCAACACCATCCAGAACATTGGGGTTACAACGGCTGTAATGTTGCTTATCTCCCTTCTCCTCATCCCAAACCCTCTGTGCTCCCTTTGGGTCACGTTTTCCATTGTATCTGTCATTGTGGGGGTCACTGGGTTCATGGCATTGTGGGATGTTCATTTAGACACTATCTCAATGATCATTCTGTCGTCTGAATTGGGTTTTCTGTAGACTTCTCTGCTCATATTTCTTACGCCTTTGTCTCTAAAAGAAACCCAGTGCAAAATGAAAGGCAGTGAGAAGCCCTGTTTAAATTAGGATTACCCTATTTTGCAGGGGGCCTGTGTCTACTATTATTGGGGTGGTGGTGTGTTATCTGCTTCAAAGAACTATATCTTTAGAACTTCTTTAAAATATGTTCTTGGTGATCTTCTTTGGTCTCTTCCATGGCCTTAACTTTTATCCCAGTATTTCTGACCTTTTTTGACATGTGTAGTGGCACACCAGGCTAAGAGCAAGTCAGGCTCAGAAGAGCAGGCCACGCAGAAACAGCCACACCAATAAGATTCCATCAAATGCAAAGGATTGGTGAGCTGAAGAGCGGGAAATTTATGACAACACACTTTTCAACCAGACACCACCAAACATGTCAGTCTCAGCCCTGTTCTTCTATTTGGATGATTCCGGCAACAGCCATCATGTTCAAGATAACCACATGTGCATGGCAAGCACTATCCCAATGTTCAGAGTGGACAGTCAGACCTATGAGGTTCACATGTATACACCATCTGATGACGGCATGTTAAGAGTCAAATGTCAATCAAAACAGTGCTCAGAAGGCCAAAATTGTGTTTTAGGAAATAGCAACCCACATTCAAGATTCAGATGTGCCCACTCTTAACGGTTCTGATTTGTCCATTTTGTAAAATCCTTTTTACTTCTATTTCTTCCAAGTTTATTCTGTTTGTATGTGTAACACCATTTATATGTTTAAATTAAAGTTACAGATGTACATCTAAATCAATTCTTTTTTTTCTGGGCCAATGATTTTAGGATGTTTTGGGTTTCAGGATGTAGCCACCCAATAGCTGTAGCATTAAGTCACCATAGACTATTAATCTTTAAAGAAAATGGTTAAAATGTTTCATTTATGTGTTCATTTATGAAACATGAATAACAAATTTGTCTGAGTTGTTCATAAACCATTCTTTAGTAATTACCAGATTCAATTCAATGAATCTGGTAATTTATCTAAGAATGGATTTATGAACAATTTACACAGAAATTCTTTACGGTTTCATGAATGAGCCCCCCAAAAATATTTGTGTCTTTTTTTTCTTGATGTGAATATTTCTATTTAGTTATATATAAAACGTACAAATATGTAGCTTTCTTAATTTTTGTGAAATGATATACTAACCAAATGCACGTACTATATGTAACTATACTTTGCTCTGTATTTATGAGAAGGTTTGCAATGTTTTCTTATGGACAGTTGAATGTTGTAAAAGCCTATTAAAGACATAACTAAATATACAAATTGTAACAGTTTTTTATTGGCTGATATAAACTGCCAACAAAATTATTCTAGCTTTTAAAGACAGATTCCCTTTGCTACTGTAGGGCACGTGCTGTTGTGTGTTTCCTTGAGAAAAGAGGATTGCCTGAGTAAGGATTAGCAGAACAGTGAATATTTTCGCACTGTACACCAGTTTTTGTTTAATATTTTTCATTTTTATGAATGGTAGAGTATTACTGTTTTAGCTAGAATATAATTTTGTATTCAAAATTACATTTAGTTTACTCAGTTTACCATGTTTCATGAGTATGTTGTGGCACATGTTTGCTCAAAAACCTCGGTGGATTTACACACTTACATACCTGACCTTTGATCTCTGACTCTTTTGTATTATTAGGACTGGAAAAATATAGGTACAATCAAATATATTCAGAATGGATGTTTATTGTTTGACAATCAATTTGAAATTCAATTTGTAACACATTATGCAATATTGTATTTTTCATAATAGGTTTAGGACACACAATTGTTCTAAAAATAAAAAATGCTGTCACTTTTCGTGTATAAGCATTATTAGGAAAATTTGACAAGCATCTTCACTATGTACAATACACAAGGTGGCAGAAAAGGAAAACAACTGTATACATTACAGGTTCACAGAAATCTCAGAGTCCTTCTCAGTGTTCTGTTTTATGAATTCAGTCAATGAGGACAATGTACTGTTTGGATCAAGCAAAGCAACGAGAGGAATATTCACACCTATCTCTTGAAACAAGCGATTTTGCAATGTCATGGCCAGCATCGAGTCAATTCCTAGTGCAGTGAGCGCAGTTTCATCACTAAGATCATCAGTCACACAACAAATTTCAGTCAGGATCTGTCTAACACAGTCATCTACCGATGACTGAACATTTATCCTGGAGTCCTCAACAACCTTGTTTTTTAGTCCCTCCTCCACTAAAGCAGACAGGCGAAACTTGAGAGACACATTTTGAGAGAGGACATGGTTATTTAGGTTCCTAAAATTGAATTTGCAGACCACCTGCTGGGGATAGTTATCTAATAGGCAGTTCTCCAACGCTTCGTGAATCTCTGACACATCCATGATCATTAGCCCTTTTGTTTCCAAAAACTTTTGAAAATTGTCTTTGTCCATTAGCAGGCCTAGTTTAAGGGGTCCCCAATTGATTGATTGTCCTGAAAGTCCAATATTGCGTCGAAAGTGACAAAAAGCATCCAGAAAGGAATTAGCTGCTGCATAGTTGGCTTGTGCAGAATTTCCAATGAAAGAGGAGATTGAGGAATAGCACACAAAGTAATCAAGTGTTTGGCAGTGCAGAGTGGCAAAGTGAAGATTAAGAGCACCACAGACTTTAGGTTGCAGGACTTTTTGGAAAAGAGATCTATTGAGAGTTTCCAGTAATCCATCATGTAGAACAGCAGCACTGTGGAACACACCTCTGACTGGATAAGAGGAAAAATGTTTTCCAATCACAGTAATCGCTTCCATCACCTGCTCTGACACTGAGACATCACACTGAAGTGTGAGAATTCTTATCCCGTATCTCCTCTGGAGACTGCTTATGTCCTCTTTTACATTTTCAGATGGTGCACTCCTTGAGAGAGTGGCAATGCATCCTCCACCCCTGTGGGCAATAAACTTAACTGTTTCAAATCCCAAACCGGAAAGACCACCTGTAATTATGTACACACCTCTCTTTGAGAACAGCTGCTTTGTTCTTGGAAGCAACGGGATAGCAGACACCTTGCTCGTTGAATCATCACTGGCCAGAGCTATCAAGTCTAGAGTTCTTGCACTAAATAAGATCCATAATGCTCTGCAGACTGAGAAGGCATAATTTCAGGAAACACCATCTGAAAAGTACCGCTTTGTATTGATGGGCATGATTTGTTGCAAGTGCTTCCCTTCAGCCACTTCTGTAGCTGAGCTCCATGTGCCTTAAGGCACGATCTCTGGAAGATTTTTGACATCTCAAGAGTCTGGAAGCAGGTTCTCTCACTGTCCCTCTGCATTACATCTATTGTTGAGTACCATGGCTCACGGATGCCACGTACTGCAATGACGTGATTTGCATTGGCAACACTGACAATCTCTGTCAAAAGTGAGCAATCGTATGGTGGGAGAATCACAAAAAGAAGACACTGCTTTGTATTTTGGACTAATCCACTTATCTCTCTCTCTGTAAAAACACTCCAGCCTGATTTGCTTGCTATGAGTGTCAATAAGTTGACCAAAGCTGAATCATGAACAGTAGAGAAGATGCCTAACCTTTGCTGTTGTTTGGTCTTGGGTAATGCACACTGCAGTATCTCCCAGATCAGGAAAATGTATGAAACACAGGGAGCGCCTTTTAGAAATGGAAACCTTTTTATTTTGAAGCACACATCTTCTGGGAGGACAACTTTAGAAGTTGCTTTTACGGGGTAACAACAGATAACATGGTCACCCACTTTAAGTTTGTTGACATCCTTTCCCACAGCTGTAATTATCCCACTGAAGTCAAGTGCCACAAGACTGTGGGTCTGAGTTGTGTGCTTGTTCCAGTATATCGTCTGACCAAACTTTAGTTCTGAAGTACTAACTGGAAAATAATCTGATGAGTGCACACATACCTTACTCAGCTTAACCTCAATGCTTTTCCCCTCAATAGTGTGGACTGAACTTGCTGAAGGCAAAGCTGATAAGCTGGTCATCCTGTAGGGATTGGTTGTCTGCAAAGTGAAGTCCCGGGACTGTAGGGCTTTTGATTCAGCCTTCACTTCCCTAACTGTGGTGACAGGAGTATGAGTTATCACAGCAGAGTAAACCTTCCCCTTGCTGATGAAGACTTCTTGGCACTCTTGGGTCTTATGTGAGTTAAGCACATGGGCCAGTGCTTCTATATCCTCTCTTGACACTGTAGAAAGGTCAATGAGCTGGAAAGAGATGCCTGACAACTCAGCAGCACATGCCCCTTGTCATGCCAGATAGCACAAATCCAGGACTTATACTTTCAACTGTCCCTTCTGCTGACCTGTATGTAATGACACGGATGGAACATGCATGACTGCAGCTTTTTAAAGACAAAACAACCTGACGGTAAAGATCACAGCTGTCTACCAAGGACTCTAGAAGAACTTCAGACTGTAGGTGACTAATATTCTGAATGCCCCAGATAAACAGGATTGTATCCAGTTCCCATGTCTGCTTCACTGCAAGGAGACTTCAACAGAAAATCTGGGACCTGCAAGGCTAAGCCTTTTGTTTAAATCGGGTGGAGGAACAAATACAGATTTTGGATGCAAATATGGCTTTAAACCTTTTGCTATACCCAAGGTGTCTTCAAAGACCAACGCCTTGATTCTACTGGGGAAATTGCTGTCAGCAAGAATGCCAACCTTTTGGTTATGAAAGAAACATGATTCCCTGATCTGTGCCTGTCTTCCAAGAAAATTAATTCTCACATCCCTCAGCTCAATCAACACATGACCATCTTTGTCAGTGAAACAACCACAAACCTCAAAGTAGTCGGGCATTTCTTTGGTCAATCTCATATACATGAACATCTCTTTACAGGGAGGTGCAGCTATAAGCATACTCCCAATTGCAGAGGGAAATCCAGGCCTGACAGTGCTAGAGACTAATGCTAAAACTGAGGACATTTGCAAGAAGTAATCTAGGACCACAGGATGCAAGCAAAAACTCATACAGATGATTGAGTACTTCCTCTGGAATCCTGAGACTGGTCACTGCTTCTTTGAATTCTTGTCCGTAATGAATGTCACCAAGTTGTTGGAAGATGGGCCCGTACTCAAATCCCATGTCTTTAAGAGTGTTGTACACATCCTTTGCTTCAATGACTGATGGACATCTCTTTAAAACAGTGTTGAGGTGAATGGTTTGTTGTTCGATCATAGCTGGACTGCCTTCATGACTGATGGTGCCTGATGCATGCACAGTAATAGAGGACTGAACCTGAAATGTGGTTGCATCCTTGGATGTCTCAATTGTGATTTTGAGAGGAGGGCAGTTCTTAGTTAGAACAAGCCACACTCTGAAAGTTGATTGTGAGCTGAAATGAGTTCAGAGGTTTTTTTGGAATAGCAGTTTCCATTATGGATGCAAAAGCCAACTCAACATACAATGCCCCTGGAGCAATGGAGATGCCATTGTTCTTGTGCTCCCAAAGGAAGGAGGTTGTAGCTGCTGACAGGTTGCACTTGATTACTTTGCCATCACGTTTACTTGGACTTATCAGTGGATGTTGACTGCGAGAGACTGTGTCCTTTCCCTGTCTTACATCCTCAAAGTATACCTCATTCTTTTGACATTCAAACTGATACCTTGGGAAAGCAACAAGCTTCATTTCAAACCCTTTGTAGAACTCATCCCCACTTCACATTGATCCCCAGTTCAAACAGTTTTGATACAGCTGTGAAAATTGTTTCATGGTCTTTATCAGGATGCACTGAAGGAAGCACTGTGGTGTCATTTCCCCAGGATCTCCATGATGTACCTCTGCAGAGCCGTCTTGGACCAATTTCCACAAAGACTGCATTCCTTGTGTGGTTGGAAACTGATTTAATTGCTTGTTCAAATGCAACAGGTTTTCGAATGTTCTTGCCCAGTATTCACCTGTGACAAAGTCCCCCTGACGACACATCTCTCCTGTTACTGTAGAAAAAGTTCACACTCCTTTTCATTTAGAGTTAAATGTCCAATGGTGTCTTTGATTTGGCCCAGTATAGGATCCATCATATGACTATGGTAGGCAGCGGGAACATCCAAGACATGAAGGAACATGTTTTTTACCCTTGAACGTAGACTGAAGCTTCTGGTGCACATTATCAACTGCTTCTTTATCACCTGACAACACACATGACATAGAACTGTTCACAGCAGCTAGGCAAATCTTTCCTGTGTATGTAGGGAGAATTTCCAGAACATCTGGAACAGGAACGTTACTAACGACCAGCATCCTCCCACCCGTCACTTTGGTCTGCAGCACACTGCGATTGTAGACAACCTTTACTGCATCTTCAAGAGACAGCAGGCCAGAGCAATGAGCTGCAGCAATCTCTCCCACAGAGTGTCCAAGAACAATATCCGGTCTTATGCCCCAGTTCTTGAAAAGGTGAACAATTGCAACCTGGATTGCAAAGAGAAGTGGCTGGACAACATTTGGTTTAGTGATATCTTCATTGTCATAGCAATTTGCAATCTTTTGCAAATACTGGTGCATCTAAACTTCTGGAAGTAGTTTTCAACCTCTTTGACCTTGTCCCTAAATGCAGGTTCTTCTCTCAGTAGTTGCTTACACATTCCCCTATAAGTAATTCCATTCCCACAAAATACAAAAACTAATTTTAGGTCCTGTTTTGTTGGAGATAATTTCTTGTTCATGCTAGCTTTGAGTAGTGATTTTAATTCTGAGACAGATGATGCAGTGAAGATTTTCCGAAATTTGTGTGTTATGTGGCTTCTTCTGCAGGCAGCTGTATAAGCAAGAGCTTGTAGATCAACTGTCTCATCTGCTGAAATCCTCTGATACGTGTCAGCTATGCACAACTGAAGAGATTGATCCGTGGCCTGCAGACAGTGGAAGCAGTTTTAGAGGTTCAAGAGTGTGGCTGTCAGAGACTGTTGATTGAACATACTCGCTGATGATGGCATGGGCATTGGTGCCACCAAACCCAAAGCTGTTTAATCCAGCCATTCTTATCCTGGATCCAGAGTAAAGCCATTTTTCAGCTCTGGTGGGGATTTTTAAGATGAGAGCTTTAGCATCTATGCTTGAATTTTCAGCTGAGTAGAACACGGAGGGGACAATGGTTTCATGTTTCATCATTAACATAATCTTTATGAGTCCTGCCACCCCTGCAGCAGATTCTGTATGTCGATGTTACTCTTAACAGAGCCAATATACAGAGGCCCTGAGCTTGAAGTGAGGTCTTGCTTTGGCAATGATTTTTGAGATACTTCCTGCTTCAACCGGATCTCCTGCTGGTGTTCCAGTCCCATGAGCTTCTACATACTGGACATTTGCTAGATAATTCTCAGAGGAGTAGATCATGCGCAGTAGAGCCTCCTGCTGGGTCATGGAGGGTTTGGTGAATCGGTGTGACGGTGTGGCCATCTTGGTTTACTGCAGTCTTGTTCACAATTCCCCAAATACGATCAAAGTCCTCAAGAGCCTGAAAAAAGACATTTGCTTTATTTTAAACCATAAATGGATATAATATTAACATTATGAATAATAAAAAAAAAAAAAAATATCTACCTTTTTCAAAGGCTTCAGGAGGACTATACCACATCCCTCCCCTCTACCATAGCCGTCTGCTGTATGGCAGAATGGCTTGCTAGTGCCCTCAGGTGAGATCATCTTTGCCTTGCTGAGGGCCACAAAGACTCGAGGTTCAAGGATGCAGCTGACCCCTCCACACAGAGCCATTTCACAGTCCCCTAAGGATGAGGTAAAACAAGTAAGGGATAATCAACGGCTAGCTGTGCATTAAACGATTTGAATGCACGACGTGGAGGCGAAGAACCAACCGAAGCACAGTGGTGAGTGTTTGCTTCTGCGAAGTGCATTCAAATCGTTTAATCGTTCAAGCCGTTGATTATCCCGCTTATGGCCATGGTCATTTGCCAGCATTCAGATATTAAAGATGTTAATAATATTTGCTGGCTTATTCCATGGTAATTTGCAAAGTTATAGACAAGTTAAAACTAGTATTGTTATTTTGTAGCGCAATATTTGACCGGAAGGGCAAAAATGAGTTATTTTCGTCAGTTTTGGCTCGTTAGCACTAGCATTCTGCCAGCTTCAAATCAGACACAGAGATGTGGTAAGTGCGGTAAGACCACATTTATTGAATGAATTATAGAATGTATTTCAATTAATTGTCGATTGAGAGAGAAAGAGATGATCGTTGTGTGTACATGCTTGCATCGTCTGCGCATCTCTCTCTACAAACATATTACTTCAAAAACAGCAATTTTATCACCTCGTTGCAGGGGAATATAATGTAGCGATCTAGTATATATCTTTTATTTTAGTAATACAAAAAGTAATGTTCTAGTTAATGGCAACAAGTTTATGTGTGGTGTGCAGCACAATCTGCGATCTTCGACCTCTCTCTCTCTCTCTCTCTCCTTTCTCTCTCTGTGTGTGTGAGTGTGTGTGAGCGAGTGATGGGTGTTGGTTAGTGTGCATCAATTAAAGCACCGCATTAATATGGAATGGTGATTAAACTGACCTGGAACTACCTGTGCAGTTAAACAAATTTAATCATCACCTGCCAGCCAATCAGAATATAGTATTCAGACAGACCATGGCATAAGGATAATTAACAATGTGAATATCAAACAATGAACAGACTTCAGAGTTAAAATAGTGTCAATACCTTGTCTAATGGCCTGACATGCAGAATGAAGGGCAACAAGGGATGAAGAACATGCACTGTCAATGGCAAATGAAGGTCCAAACAGGTTGAAGACAAAGGAAATTCTGTTGGCAGCTACACTCATAGCAGTTCCGGTGCCATTATAGTGGGTTATTGTGCTGGGACAGTTGTTCAAAAGTGTCTCATAGTCCCTGTTCATAAGTCCTGAAATCAAACACAATACTGTATCAGTATCCTAAAGTTAAAAACAAACAAAAAAGTAAATTTGCATTAGATTTATCTAATGTATGTACCTATGTAAACCCCTGTTCTGGTCCCGCTCACTTTTTCCAAGGGTATCCCAGCATCCTCTAGAGCTCGGTATGCACACTGCAGCAACAGTTTCTGCTGAGGGTCCATGTAATCAGATTCCGCCTCGCTGATGCCAAAGAGCTTGTGATCAAACTCATTGAATCTGCAAAAAATATACTCTTTTACTTCATAATTTCAACTTTTTACTAACTATAAACCTCAAATGAGCAGATTATTTCTACCCTTCAATGAGAGCAGCTTTGGTCGTCTGTGTTTTTCCTGGTTTGCTCTCATTAGGATGAAACCACTCTGATGTGTCAAATCTTTCATCTGGAATCTGTTCCACACAGTTCCTTCCCTCTACAAGAACATTCCAGAAACTATCAACACCCTCACCTGTGAAGGTAGGAGATAGTCATGCAAATGCACACAGCATTGTCACAAAATATGTAATACAGTAGTACATAACACATTTACCTCCTGGGAAGTTGCATCCGATTCCAATGATAGCAATATCCTCGTCCATTTTAGCGATGATTTTTTTTCAAAGATCATTAGGTCTCTTAAAAACAAAAGCTTAAAACTTAAAAACAAAGCATAAGCATCTCTCAGCTCTGCTGGCCTCCTCGTGGTTGTGGCCAGCATTCATCAGCTCCCAGTAACATCTAGGCATTTTTATAAAGCCTTTCACAACTGAAAACCAATGGGAAAGCACTTTTCTTTCAACAAAGGGTCTTTAAATGTGCA
This sequence comes from Oxygymnocypris stewartii, assembly GCA_003573665.1. Classification (NCBI taxonomy): domain Eukaryota; kingdom Metazoa; phylum Chordata; class Actinopteri; order Cypriniformes; family Cyprinidae; genus Oxygymnocypris; species Oxygymnocypris stewartii. The sequence goes on along the minus strand of QVTF01004612.1, from coordinate 9,745 downwards.
ATCCTTCCTCTTGTAACCAGTAATTGTGGTGGTTTGAAACAAAACTCTGTAATTACAGACTTGGGTAAAGATGCAAACAATGATCGCAGTTTCCCTCACTGGACACAACAAAGCTATTATCTTAAAGCTATTGGGGTGAATCTCTAATTTAATTCATGATCGGCTTTAATTGGCTTCCATTTAGAAACATGTAACAAATGATGAGAAAAAAGGACCTGAATGTGTGTAGACCACCAATTTAAAATAAGGTAATCAATGACTATAACATGATACCTGCAATTTTCAGACTGAATGGTTTACTGCTAGTCTTTTATTCTGGGCCTCTGAAAAAGATCTATGAAATTAAGCCAAATTAATTTCAGTGTTCATTTCAATCTCAAACAAAATCCCAGCTTAATATTTTTACTTTCAGGAGACGACAAGGAAATAGGCTTTTTTTTTAAACTTTATTTATAGTCTTGCTAAATTAATTTCTGAGATAAATAGAAATAAACATATCTTTAACTTCAAAAGAAAGCACACTAATAATTTTTCAAACACACAAATATAGGTGCAGTCACCTGAGCCATACACACACATGCAGACAACCAAAATGTGGTGGAGGATGGGGAAAGAGGATTTTAGCAACCCCTGGAAGAGTATATTCAAATAAATAACGTAATGAATAGAAGTAGGGGCTAGTAAGGTCCACTGGAAACACTAGGCAAACATCTACAGTACTCAGAGTCAATTGTTCAGATACGCTTTTACAGATATATTTATTCTGTATCTGTTAAAATAATACTGACATTCTGAAGTCACATTCGTAATTGGTTTGTGGTTTAGGGCTGCATGGAAAAAGTGAACAATCTATACTACTATGGTTACTGATAATGGGACAACCTGCTTTGCCATTTGCTTTCAAGTAAAATGCACCATTTATGAGCTTCCTGTTTTTATCCATTCCATAAAATGACTTTTAAACAAGTGCTTCAATCTGGTGACTGGGTAACAAATAATAGGGTGAATAAAACATATAATGAACATCATCCTCTTCCTGTTATTGCTTCTTAAAACAAAGCAAAGAATTTATATTATTTCGTTTGTAGCCATTACCTATTGGTTCAATGCTCCGGCATATGTACATTTGGGATCAATTTACCTTCTCAAATTAATGGAAAATATATCTGAATTTCTGTTAGCTTAGTATTTCAAAGCCAACGTGTTGCCTGACAAATGAAAAATATTAAGAGAGAAGGCTAGAATTCATTCAAAAGCCTTTCTTGTTACAAACATTTATATTTACAAGTAAAGTAAGATTGTGCCTTGAAATGTCTCTGTTGATCCAAGACATCATCATCTGGGATCCAGTGACTTTCCCTCCAGGATCATCTGGATTTCCTTTGCCTCTAGAGTCTCGTAAGTTAGCAGGGCATCGGCCAGCAGCTTGTGTTCTTTGCTGTAAGTCTTAAGTAGCTTCTTTGCCCTTTCATACGAGTTCTGAAAAAGACAATTAGAAGATGAATTTACACAATCATCAGTCCAATATCACTTACAAACAAAAACTAAACACCTACCTGCAACAGCACCCTGACCTCCTGTTCTACAGCAGCCTGGGTCTCCGCGCTGTGGTTCGTCAAGTCACTGTAGGTCATGACCCCCAGCTGCTCAAAGCAAAGAGAGGTGACTGAACTGCAGTTACAGGTACAGTAGTAATGCACAAAGGCTTCACACAAGTGTCTGATTACGACAGGATCCTGACGTTAGCGATGAGTGGAAGTGAGTGTAGTTTAGACCCTGCATGTGCGCTGCTCATTTTTGAGCGTGGAGTATGAACTTAGTGCCGGGGAAGGGATTAGGATGAAACACAGATTTAAGTCTGGAATGTGAGCGCTTACACATCCCTAATGGCTTTGAGCACGTGGAAGGACTCAAATGGCTTCTCCAAACAGCTATTAGCTTCATTTATTTTTGAATATATTAAATATTTTCGCAAAAAAATCTAAATCCCTTTTGACCTACAATATTAACTTGAAGTACATCCTGAGATGTTAAGTTATTATTTCAGTAATTTTATTCAATTTTATTAAATATTTCAAACACATTTGCATTTTCATGGTTCTTTGATGCCCGATAATTGACATGCAGGTAAACAAATAATTTTTTTAATTAGTGAGTGTTTTATGTTTTTGGTAAAAAAAAGGATTTTATTTTAAGGTCACATAATTAATTTTTACCTTGTCACTCATTCCAAACCGTGTCACCATCATCTGTGCTATTTTAGTAGCTCCATCAAAATCACTGGATGCACCTTTAAGGAGAAACAAATAAAACATCATGATGTTGATATTTCCAAGAATTCAAAGTAGCAGTGATCAGTTAGGGACACCTCTCACCAGTAGTGATTTGATCATTTCCAAACACCAGTTCCTCAGCAACCCTACCGCCCATGCTGATGTCCATCTGAGCCAGAAGCTGGGCCCGTGTCTCACTCCAGCGATCATTGTCTGGCAGCAAGGATACCTGAGAGAGACCAGAGGAACAAAGGTGGCAAAAAGCTTTCATTTCATGCAGGGCAGGCACTTTCTGCAAACTACTGTCAAATGTTTTTTTTGTCTTTAAGTTTAATTCCCTATAAAAACTCTTATGTTAAGATCTCAAGGCAGATGAGCTAAGAGCTCAAAGGTAGTTTTTTTATATGTGAAATTGTCATTCAAAATCTATCGAAACACATAACTGTTAAATAATAATATTTTCCTTTTTAGAAGCCCAAAAGTCAGTGTGATTTCAAGCTGTCCAAATTCTACACTACCCATAATCCAGCAGCAAACATTTTTATTCTTCTTCAAATTAAATATTGAACAGTGTGTTAATAAATACTGTGTGTTTGAATGTTAAGTGTTAATACATTATTGTTACATTATTAATGATTTACTTAAATGATCATTATATGATGGCAAATGCAATCTAAATGTAAAAATTTAACTGAGAAATGAGCATGCCGACTAAATATCCAACATTTTCCTATACTAATAAATTAACAAAAAACATCTTATTTCGGCTAATGAACTACATTGTTACAATATTTCACACATCAAGATTTAGACCTTTTTATTAATCAATCTGGGAAAAGTACTTAATGGAACATTAAGTCCAGCTACTCACGTGACCAAGTGAAGGGCCACGTGGCATGATGGTAGCTTTGTTGATGGGCATTGCGTCTTTGGTGTAATAAGCCACTATAGCATGTCCAGATTCATGATAGGCCGTGATCATCTTATTTCTCTTGTCAATCTCCACACTCCGGCGCTCTGGGCCTGGACAAACAGAGAAGAGTCAGGAAAGAATCTCTTGATCAAAGCATTAATCCCCATCACATGTTGCAGAGACTAAGCTGTACGTCCCTACTGGCCTCACCCATCAGGATCTTATCCTTCGCAAACTCCAGCTCCTTCATGGTCACCAGGTCTTTCCCATCGGCTGCTGCTTTCAGCGCTGCCTGGTTCACCAGGTTCTCCAGTTCGGCTCCAGAGAAACCCACTGTTCCCCTAGCAATGATCTCTGCATTAACAGCTACAAAACACACAAAAACTGATTATTTTACTGGACTGTCCTAACAAGAATCTTTTAAAACATTTGTTTATTCTTAATCATTCTTACCAGAATCCACTTTAATTTTTTTCAAATACCACTCCAGGATTTCTGTGCGTCCCTTCACATCTGGTCTTGGGACCGTGACCTGCATGTCAAACCGGCCTGGTCTCACCAGAGCACTGAAATACACATTATCATAAGAAGTATCACAAATACTGAATAACTTGACAGTAAAGTGTAAACTAGACCGTTTCAGATACATAGTGTCCTTTCAGAGAAATACATGTCTAGAAGGAAACAGTTAAAAAGCAGTAAAATCTGCCTGCTATGAGTTCATGTTAAAGCAAGAGTCAAACATTCTTAGTTAAAGATGAATACCAATGGGATTTGTGGTTGTTGCTTTAATGCCTTTAAAGGATTTCTGCATATGTGAGCTGCTCTATGCAAATTATGGAACCCACGTGTGAGTCTATAAGCCTAAGCCTAGAGTTTGCATTAAATTATAAATATACCTGCATGTCAAAACACTGAATTACAGGGATAGTTAACAAAAAATACAAATTCTGTCATGTAAATAAAATGTTCACCATATAAAGTGATAGTATCTCTTCACAAGAGATACCAGTTGATTTATAATAGATTCATTTTACTATGCATTTATAACACTTTTGGATCTTCTAAGTTTTGATTACCCGACTTCCAACTACTGAGGTTTAAGAAATATCTCAATTTGAGTTTCACAGAAGTCTTAAGAGTATAGACATGAAGGTGAGTAAATGCTGACAGAATTTTCATTTTTGAGTGAACTATCCCTTTAACGGTGGCTGTAGAAACCTACTTGTCCAAAGCTTCAGCAAAGTTCGTAGCTCCAATCACAATGACTCCTTCATTGGGTTTAAACCTGAAATCATCAAAATATTACAATCAGATCTGTGCAATTTCTAACAAAAAGAAGAAATGAAATGTAATAAAAAGCGACTGACTTACCCATCCATCTCAGCGAGCAGCTGGTTGATGGTTTGTCGCGAGTATGGGTGCATGGCAGACTCGATTCTCTTCCCTCCTACGCTGTCCAGTTCGTCGATAAATATTACACATGGTGCACTAGTTTTGGCTTCCTCTGTAAGAAAAAACAGTAATTTTATTAACAGCAGAAGCATTATGGGCAATAAAAGACTGTTTTTCTTTAAAAGGCTTACTGAAAAGGTTTCTGATGCGACTTGCGCCGACTCCCACAAACATTTCGTCAAACTCTGACCCGGAGGCGTAGTAAAAGGGCACGTCTGCTTCGCCTGCTACAGCTCTAGCCAACAGGGTTTTTCCTGTTCCTGGAGGCCCCACAAGCAAGATACCTAAAATACACATCTAGTTTAGATATTTTATAAAAAAAAAAAATTCTGAATTAAATGAAGTAAAGATTTTCACCTTTGGGAAGTTTACCACCGAGCACAGTGAATTTCTGGGGGTTTCGCAGAAATGCAACAACATCCTGAAGTTCGTTTTTGGCCTCCTCTACACCTTTCACATGTTCAAAGGTGACATTCTTCATCTGAATGGGGTCCACGGCTGAATCCAGACCAGAGGTGGTGCGGAAACGAACTATATAGATACAAATATCAAATGAAGACTTAATCATATTGCATTCTAATCATCTGTTCAGAACTCAAAGTGTCAAAAAACAACCAAGAATTTCATATTAGAGCAACAAATCCTTTCATACATTATGTTTTTACATTATTATAAAAGCTGCAATAATAACAGCTACAGTCAAATGCATGCTATCAGTATATTTTAGACAAGCAAATATAAGGAAAGAATAAAATAGGAAACAAACCAGTGTCGGAAAACGACCCTTTACCCGAGAAGAGGGGGCTTCTGGACACACCATACAGACCCACCAGTAGGAGGACAAAAATAATCAGACGTGTCCTCTTTACAGAATCTGTTAGAAACAGCAGTAGTAAGAACAATATTTCTGCAGCAAACACGTTTTTTTTCCTATTTAACTAATGTTAGATACGATGCTTTAAAAAGCCCTAAAAGCATTACCCTGTGTCCTCTGTGTCAAAGCCTGAGCTTTCATGATGCCCTCTGTGAAGCCCGTCTTGAAAGCATCCTGGTGAGATTCTGGCAAGCCATTCTGTTTCAGTAACTGTTCAAGATTCCACATGTCTCGCTTTTCCTTCATAAAGAGGCTCTGAAGAGGATAGAGAAAAGGATTCAGAAAATACAAATAAAAGGCAAAGGAAAAATACAAGAAAACAGGTTAAGAACATTCAGATATTTCTATTGTATTTCTGAGACCAGATTTGCCTTAACTATTATTTCCTCAGTCTCATTTAAGCCTACTAACCTTCATAAAGGCTGGCATGTAATTCTCTGCATCTACTGGACCTTCAAAACCAGACTGCTGATGTCTGGTCTTGGACCTCATTGTCTTGAAACCTCGGTTTTGGACCCATACTAAAGCATAAACACAAAAAGACACACATCAAAACAAACCCACAAATTAATTTATAGCTATAATGTAACCGCATGTAACAGAGTAAAAAAAAGATAATCATAACAATAACTATATAAGCATCCACACCAACGGAGAATAATGTTTCGTTTAACATCAGTGAGCACTGCAGTTTTGTCGTCTGTTTCTTTAAATGTTCAAGCTCTTTAAAGCAGGATGGAGTGTTTTCATTGTTCACCAGCAAGAAAAAAAATTATATTCTAAAATGATTTCAACAAACAAAACGTTGATCTATGTTTTTTCACTATAGTTGCGGTGTAAACTTCACTATTCCCATAGAATTATAACAATTATTAAAGCTTCATCGAGTTATTGTTAAAGCTAACGTCCTTTATGTGAACGCCTCTTTAGCTTTTGGTCACTTGTAGGTAAAGATTACATTGCAGATGATGCAGACCTATGCAGGCTGTCTGGACGGGGCTGGAACCTTGCCTGTGAAACACCGGAGAGCCAAAGAGTCCCATGTGTTTGTGAGAGAACCCTGTGTTAACAAGAAGACATACAATGTAATTTATAGCAATCACTTTGATGAGAATACAATGGGCTATTTGTGTCTGAATGACAATTTTTTTTTTTACTTTTTCAGACTGTTGGGAATCTTGTTTGTGCATAAACAGAATATTTCAACATCCTAATATATTTGTTGCGTATTTATCTACTTGTGATCTAGCTTGCACAAAGTATTCAAGTACAGCAGGTTTGTAATGGTACAGTGCCATTTTTCTTTAAGTTGGACCAGCCTATATTTAATTTCTCAACAGCACAATGTTGATAAAGAAGATTACATGTGATTGTAAGGAAACAAACCTAATTATTGAGCTACCAACATTTCACAGAGACTAATATACTTCAAAACACGACATCCCCTCATGTTGTGGGTAACCTCACCATATTTGTTTTGGAAGAAGGAGGGGGCAGAAATGTGAGTCGTCCTCCATGCTGTTGAGTGTTGAGCAGCGCTGGAGATGGATTTCTCCTCTGGATCTATAGAAGGCAGCAGGCGCTCCAGAACATCATGTACATGACTGAACCTCAGATCTGACAGACCCAGGTCCCTTAAGGTGACTTTGGGCTGTGAAAACAGGCCAGTTAACATTTTTAGTACTGCATTTTAATTTAGTATTATTTTGAATATTTGTATATGTCTATATAGTTTTTATTCTTTTCTTTTTTAAGTTTTAGTTATTTTAGGACATCAGGTTAAACTAAATAAAAATAATAAATGTTGCACTGGCAACTAGCTCCAATAAAGTACTTTTTTTCAAGTTTATATATAGGCCTATTTTACTTCAAGTAATAAAACTGGTTTGCGTTTAGTTAACTATAATAACCTAGTGTAAACAAGAACTCTAACATGCACATGATATAAAGTAGTGCATGCTCATACCTCACAGAGAAGTGGGTCATGTTCAGGTGAGAGGTCTCTCTGTAGACTCTGCACTGATGTGGTTACGGCCGAGTTGGCTGAACTCTTCAGGTACTGGACTACATTGATCAGATGGGTCAAAGGCACTGTTCCCTAAAAAAGATAACATTTGGGTCACATTGCATAACCTAGTGTGGAAAATACTGGTTAGCAAATAAAAGAATAAAACTGCAATAGACTGGCAGTCTTTAAATGATAATAAATAAAAGTGACTGATAAGCTGTCTATATATGATTGTTAATAGAGTATGTTGTCTGTAGGTCAGTTATGTCACTCCTGAAACTTGCCTCCAGACACGTTCACACTCAGTCTCTCTACAACTGTAGTTGTTGTTGTATAACAGCATGAAGGTACTTTTACATTACAATGTCATCAGAAAACACAAATTAACTAAAAATACATGCATGTGGAATACCTGTATATAGTATATGTTCAATCAACAATGAAGAAAAAACTAAGAAGAATCTCAACAGATGGAAATGAAGTCAATTAGATGATGTAATCTGTTTGAAGAGTGACTACAGGTCTATAGCGTCAAAATGAGCCAGAAATAAATCAACTTTTAACAGTAAACGATATTACTGTTTTAAATATCTATTTAACCTTAAATCAGATTGCATTGACACGGTTCAGTATCTCCTTCTCGGTCACAGTTAAGTTACTCGCTAAAGCCACTCATTTGTTCAACAAAAAGGCCATTGAAAATAACAATTAAATGTCCTCATACCTGCGACTGAAAGGTTGTAGGTAGAGAAAACATATTTTGCTTAGATTTTCGTTGAGAGGTTTTCTTGCGCTCCTCTGGCTCCTGTCAGATCCGCTGCTCTTCTAGTCTTCGGTTATGAGCACCAGCGTTGTTAATCTCACCGGTGAATCCATCCTTCCCATTGTTCACCGAAAGACAACGTTGTTAAATTCAGCGAATCAATCGCTATTACATACGTCTTCACTTCTTCGGCGATGGTCTAAATCAACAATCATTGCCTTTACTGCCGCTTTCTGGACAATAACGGTAAGGCGTGAAAAAAGTATTTTGTTTATTACCGTATTAACAATTTTCAAATCAACTATAACATAGAATCATAAAATAACCCCATTACAAGCCAATACAATTACAAACGTTAGAAAAATAAGAAAACGTCAATCAGTTAAATAGATGGCCATTCAATTTTGTTCAATTTCTTATTCAAATCAAAATAAATATTTAAAATGAAGCGAAGACAACCACAAAGGAGGATTTTATAATGAGGATAACGTGCCTGTAATATCACAGTAAAACAAGCCCAGTGTTTTCTGTTTAGCGTCCTCTAGTGTCCGCGTAGCATGTGGCCACGAAGCGCATGTTGTGGCTAGGTTTTTGCCTGTAAAAGCATAGGATTATATTCTTTGTTATTTATATAATACACCATTTTGGGGGGTATACATATGTGATGTTAACATACAATTACATTATAACCAAAATGGCGTGTTGGAATCGTCTGAAAACGTACATTTATGAGCTAGAGATTAGTTAGCTTTACTTCCGGGTTATTTAAAGACTCCCACAAGAAAATAAACCACCTAGTTAAATAACATTATGCTGTGAGAGACATATTTTAGTGTTTTTGTTTCCTGTGCTTCATGCGCCCAACTGTCAGTAAAGCAGTCAAAATAAATATAATGAGATGAGTATATAACAAGAACAAAGAACTCACACCATCACAGTTTACAATTGTATTTCTATACGACTATGGTTTACATAAAAGGCTTTAAAAAAGCCTTTTTACTTTTTATTTTACACCTTTTATGTTTTTATTTCTTATGTATTTGTAATAAACAACAAGTAGGATTATGTGTATTTATAATCTCTTATTATTCAAAACAGCGATTTTCAAAACAGCAATTTAGTGTTTTAATGGTATTTGCATTTATTTGTTTTATTTCGTTGAATAAAACATAAGGGAGTAAAGGGAAATTGTTAATAGTGTATATTCTCAACAGATTATATCTATCTATCTAATATAAATACATATATATATATATATATACATTATCTTAAGGTAACCTTACTTTATTGTCTACAAATACAGGATTCTAAATGAAATGCAGCTGGAATTGCTCTTAAAGCCTTCCGTCATCGCGCATTAAAGTACTTCCGCTGTGTAGAGGCTCCCTGGAAGTTGCATCAGGCAGATTTAAAGCAGCCGCTTTGTGGTTTCGAGGCCGTGTTATAAAATAACGACAAA